>JABFPN010000665.1:0-40333 GCA_022817305.1 Leptoteleia sp. ZL-2020
GTATGTGTATCATATATATATATATATATATATATATATATATATATATATATATATATATATATATACACACATATATATACACACACACATATATGCATACATATGTATATCAATATATACATATTTATCAAAATCAATCATATATTTGCCTATGAAAATAAATATTATTTTCAATATAACAAAAATTACTGCTAGATAAACAAAAGACAAAGCAAATGCAGAATTTAAAATATATGTTGTTATTAATTCATTGCTTAATTGTATAAAGCTATGTTAAAAACTAAAATAATAACAATTACTTATATAAACATTAAAATAAAAATAAATTATTTACTCAATATATTTGAAAATAAAATATTGACGAATAGTTGAATGAATACATTCCGAATATCTTTTTTCTGTCGTTATAAATGCTTAACGCAAGGAAATCTTGGCCGCCATTACGCTCCTCTCTTAGAACGTCATGAACTGCGCGTGCTTGAATTGAATCGCCTCGTGCAACTTTTTATGCTAGGAATAACGGCACTTGGTCGACATTTTCCCAATATAACGATTCAACGCAACAAATTTTAAATATAAATAATACCAATACAATTACACCAAGAGCAACATATCGAAATCATAAAATTTGTTTGAAATTATAAATAAAAGCGCATCTCAGTTTTTTTTTCAAACTTACTTGCTGCTCTAGACCTGTTCCATTTTGGTTGGGTGCATTACTCATATTACTTCTCCTCGCAAAGTATTAGTCGCAGTTCTTCCTGTTTATTTCCCGGAAACTGATTTTCTTTGAAAAGAAAGTGACACCACGACGAACCTTGTTCTGATTCTGCGTAGAAAAATGATGATTACAAACTGCTGATTAATCTAGCAACAGCGTAAAACGGTGCAATGTAACGTAACCGGCTGTCTAACGCCGTTCTGACACAAAGGAAAGTTTTTAGTTATGCGCGGGGGGGAGAAAAAAGAGAGAGGAAGCGAACTCCGTGCGAACGAACACGAGCTTGACGTAGCGTAATACAAATGGCCGACGGAATAAGAGTATCTCAGGGAAACAAGATGGCCGCCTATTAATTTCCGTCAACGCACGAATACTACTCCATTTTCTCCCCCGTTTCAGTAACAGCAAATTGAAGGCTAAAAAAAAAGACTTATTTTCTTTCGTGTCACAATTACGCGCATTGCTTTTAAGCATTTTAACCGTGCATAGCTTTTTATATAAAGTACAGAAGTAATGCATACATGTAAATATTCACGTGCACACAATAAACTTTTAAAACCAATGATTCGTTCGGAAAGGCTGACTTCCGGATATCAAACGTTCCTTTGGAATTTGCGTATTGCGCGGAGAATTGTTATTTAACACCTACACTATTTGTCCAAACCAGATTATTTAGCAATCGACTTGAATCAACGTAACTCGCCCCGTTCTATCTTCGTACTGAGGGACGAATGTCGTCTGCTAAGATAACTTTACGGAAATGCGTTAGATAGTTAAAGCTTCTATTGGTAGATGGCGAAAAGAACAACGCGTACAATTTTTAAATTATAGTTGGACATTTTGAAGATTTTATTCGAAACTAATGATACTTTGATGTCATTTGTTCATTTAAAATCTACATATTTCCATTAATACGTTAGTGTTGTATTAATAAAATAAAACATTATTGTTGAACAAAATTAAAATTTTAATGGAACATAAAATGAGATAAAGCAACATTACTGAATGTAGGTAAGAATTAGTAATATTCATTTCGAAAACATATAATATAACAAATAAATAGAAATATTATTGTTTTTAACGTTGTTTCAATTGAAGGTCAGTCTTTGAACAAATATTATTGTTTTTAAAAACAAAAAAAATCAGTTTAAAACAAAATATCCTTTAATATTTGAATGATTCTCATTTGAAACAAAACTGTAGCAGAAATTTTAGTTTTTAAAAAGAAAAAAATTATGGATAAAAATTTATCTTATTAATTGGCAATAATAAAACAAAATATGATGTGGTAGCCACAGTAGACAGTTAATTTATTTACTAAAGAACAGATAAGTGCTCACAATTAATCTGATTAATTTTCTTAACTTTCTAGTTATTCATATATAAGTAAATGTCAATAAAAGTCAACTTTTAACAATGCTATGGTTTGAAATACTGTACCAAAGGTAGGGTTTGTTAAACTCTTCAATTTTTAGATTTTGTAGGATCCGAAATATTGTAGTTGATATACATCTGTATAAAAGTAAATAAAATGTCGGTAAAATATTTTAGTTTTTTTTTATTTTCAAGATAAGATATATTTATTTAACTAATCTTACAAGAATGCTAAAAAAATGTTCAATTATATGTAATGAAATATAGAAACGTAGAATGTCTTTTCTGCTTCTATAGTGTTAACTAAAAAAACTATGACGACGAAATTGCTTATCAACACTTCACCTCAAATTAATTATATATACTTTAAATTAATTAAAAATTATAACGAAATTAATCAAGTTTCAATTTTTATAAATAGATTCAATCCGTTATGTAAAGAATTTTTTAGATTGAAAAAAATTCTTCTTTGCGTGTGTGCTTTATAATTTAAAAGTTATTTATAGAAAATAACTTAATATCAATTGTGTAATAAGTAAATCAGGAGTGAAAGGGAGAAAAGAGAATCGAAATATAAAAATAGATAACAATAAGTATCTCCGGGACTTACAATCTTGTTTTATTCCGCTTATATTACGTTACACGAAAGTTACATTATGCGAAATATTATGAACTTAAACTACTATTCATGTTGTTTTATTTCTTTGTAATTAAAGGGTCCCTTATCATTTTATTATTGAAACAATAAAAAAGCTTCTTTGAGCAATTCGAATTGATCGGAGCAATGTTTTGTGCTCGCGCGTAATCGCGGTACGATACATGAAGAATTTTGCGCGCAAATTAAGATGTTTGCACTCTTGAATATTCAAAAACAATAAATACATATACACAATAAACGCATATCTTGTGTATTGAATATTTATGAGGCTGTTATTAATCATTTGCTATTCTCACACTTAAAAGAAATAAGAAAATTCAAATGGCGTAGGTGGAAAAGTTTTTTTTTGGAAAAATTTTTCAACGATAATTTTCCTTAAATTTACATTTTAAGACTTTGATAAACAGTAATTTGGGTGCAAAATTTTTCTTACTTCCGAATCATCGACATAACGCAAAGTAGCTAAACCAAAAGCTTGAGGATCCACAAAAACGCAATACCTATCTGAGTTTATTGATTAACAAATAGTCCTATTTTATTATTTATTATTTTCTTGTTGTTTTTGCTTAGAATTATAATTATTTTCACTGAATTCCGACCAGAGAAATGACCTGAGCTTGAAGATGTCGTATATCGAAAGACGGGTTTAGAGTTTTGTCTGTATATAGTTGATGGCACAGACCACGGGTCACTTCAAGCACAGCTCCTTTCTCATAAGATTTCGGCTGAATCGGAACCAATTACATAAATGATAAATACGAATATCGGGCGCACGCCTGGGCTTAACTACTGTTTATGGATTCCTAATATGCACAACTCACAATTAAAACTTAATGAAAACGTTCGCTTGACAGACGATATGGCGATACTCGGTCAGACCAGCTGTAAACGAGTTTCGTTACCGGTGTCTGCTTCTCGCTTATGTAATCTAAGTATTATATACCACATCAGATGGTTATATATACATATAGAATATCGAATAACAAACAAAAGGTGGAAAGAGGAGAAAACTCAAACACTACCTTAAGTACTCACAAAAATGCAAAACGCGAATTCTTTTGACGATTTAGACAAATGACGTTGTCAATTCAGTACAGTTCCGTTTTGCATTGTCCGGAGCGCTACGTGAAACAATTCTTCATGAATGCTACGCAAATGTTATGCAACATTGTGATCTCTGAACATATACGACGAGTGTGAATCATTCATGTGTGTTAATAAGTTTGTCTTAAAGTTGCGCTTCGTGCAAAGACCACAACGCAAATCATTGTTGTATATACTCGTACTGTTTTTCTACGAACAAAATATACATGTAACTCTATGGTGATATAAACTGATACAGCGGAAGGTTACAGAATTGACACGAACACAAACATAAAATAAATATTATGACGGAAAAATTAAACATAATATAATGAAAAAGCGAAAGTAACAACGTTTTGGGGCTGGTATTATCCGAGCGTAATTTACGTGTTCGCGTAAAAGGGGGTGGCTTTGATAAATCGACGTCTATTGACGTTGTAGTAACATAATGTCGCTGACCTACCGGTCATACTTGTTCTTTGGCAACGATTCATTTTACGTCAAACCTTTAAATTGAATCAGTGACACCGCGGTCCCGCCCTTCAACACGGACTACACTCACATTTTCCGTCGAACAGAAGATACAATTTTTGTAAACTAGATGCACAATCTAGCGAACGATAACGAAAATCGTAGATTACTATGTATGCATGTGTGTATGTATATATACATATATATTCATATATAATATTCATAATTATCGATCTACCAGAGTTCGACAATTACAATTTGCATCGAATAGCACAGATATAACGACAATTGAAAATCTCCATCGACACGTCGAGGGAGAGGCAACTATAGGGTTCTACGTACTAATTATATCTATATATTTAATTTGCTTTTTTTTCTTGTTTGTTTATAATAATAGCATACGCAAAAGTCGAGTGCAAGTGATAAACGAATCCGTATCGATCGCGAGTGTTTTACAGCCAAAGCTAAGAAATGATCGAATGCTCCAGCTGCGCCCAACAACAAGACCGACTTCCCTCGTATTCCACTCCAAAATCGATCGTCGCCGATTGCGTTCATCGGCAATTACTCACTTGTTATCGCGCGATTGAAACAACTTTACACATTCACTTTATCTTGAACGAAACAAAACATAGTCGGATTGAATGATTATCTCGCGTGAGCCGTCGAAGAGCAAGAAGCAACAAATTATGTTAATTTATAATTCAATGAGGAGTAATTGACTATCGATATCATTTACTTGCGATTGAATAATATATTAATCACACTTTTATCGTTCATTTGTTTACCGCTCGCAATCATCTTCTTTTATTTCAAGTCTGGATGTAACAATTGAATAATTACTAATGTCCCGATGATGACGTCCTCGTAAATGAAATTAGCCAATAAGAAAGTATAAAAATGCGGAGAGTCAGAGAGCATGACGTGTCACTGCACGGGAGATAATGTAAATGTGAGATGAGCGCGCGCTCACGTCATCAGCGGTTCATAATTATTGCCGGAGAGAAAGATTCAATGACAAACATACGGAATGGTTGGAATGGGCGTACGTTCCGCGACGAATTTTGATACTTATTGTCAGTTGTCGATATTTAGCAAAAGGATATGTATGACTCGTTACTTTTCAACTTCCACGCTCTCGCGTTGTTGTATAATATAGATTTTTTCGCGCGGCAACGTACGCGTTTAAATGCACAGTACACTTTGTCGCTAAATCATATATCAGCGCCTGGAGTTTGTACGCCAGATTTCGGTCTTGTCGGTGAGCGCGCATCGTGCGTCACAAATGCACGATATGTAAATGCAAAACACGTTCGGAATATACATCGCACAAACGTTTAGTAATTATAATTGTTCACACGTATACGACTGTGTTGGCATAACAAAACGTAAGAGGCGGAGCACGACCGTTGCTGTTTGAGAAAGAAAGGTGTCGTGGACATATTAGCGCAAATGACTTCTCACACCTCTTACGCATAGTACGAAATTTCGTGCGAGACAAGTGCGCCCGTCACTTGGCTCCCTTGTGCGGCAATAAAATATTTTGTTATCAGAAGACTGTTAGTCGGAAATCTCAGTCACGCGTACACTCATTCACACACCTGTGTGCCTGCACAATGGTTCTCTTTTTTCTTTCTTTCTTTTTCTTTTTCATCTATCCCAAAAAGACTTGCTACAGTTTGTAGTCGAAAAACAGAAGCCCCAGATAATAACTAACAATATTTTGTTTCTACTCTTGTTTTTGGAAACCTTTTTTTTGTGTTTTTCTTTTTTTTCTTTTTTTTCTTTTTTTTATTTCTATCATAGAGTATAGACATCGTGATATACTCATACACCAGTGTATAGAGCTATCGAAATATTATTCTTACACATTAAAATGACATTTATACATTTTGTACGTAAATACCATGTTATACTGCAAAGGAAAGACTAACTGTCGAACAAAGTCGCGGAAACAAATGACTTTTCGGTGTTGCTTTGCAATAGATCTTAACAGCGTTAACATTCCATTGGTAGTGTACTTTTACCAAGTTTATGATCGAGTTCGAAATAGAAATAAATAGGAGGAATTTCCGTAAAATACGAAACACCGGCGTAAAACGCTTACTTATTTGTCTTATTAGCAACAAATTCAACGCTACGGTTAATATTCTTTTTTTTTTGTTTCGATTATCATAAACTTAATACAAGCAGAAACGGAGCTGCGCTTCATTGAACGGCGTGTGTTGAAACGTCTTCGCGTTCCTTACGTAATCAATACGGCACACGCACTTTCCAGCCGTTTATGAAGCAATCGACCATGAGGCCGTGCAGTTGGTCGCGTTCGGGTTGATATACATACATTCGAATCCCGATTTTTCAAGAATACGTTGTAAACTTCACGTAAATAATATACGGGTCCTGGCCTTTTTCTGCGCAATGTCAAAGGCATATTAATAATTAATATAAATTATCAACGAACATATATAGTGCAATGATGTACTATAAATACTTGTCAATAGCTTCTTTAATACGAAGGATCCATTCATTACTAATTAGTATTTCAATATACCTACGTAACTACGCAAAATGACTAGCGATTGATTTCTGTAATTAATATTTTTGTTTGCCCTCTCATTTTTATCTATGCCTCCTTTGAATCCGATTAATTACTCGCCGACTAGTGCCTCAGAAATAGATCTCCGACAATACTTAAACAATAAAAATGCACTTCCGTTTGTTAAGATTAATCGTACTATACGCCGACTACGCAGTTTCGGGCGACGCCTACGCAAAAATAAACTGAAGCTAGACAATGTTGTATATTCCGATTTGTTAAAACGGGGACGGGCCCGAGAACTACGCAATCAGTATATACAAAAGTGAAAAACGGTTTCCATTTTATAAATTGACGAGTACCCCGCCGAATACGGGAAGCCGATAAACAAATATTAGACTTGCATCAGGTCGAAAATTAAATGGAACGTGGTTGTTGAAACAATGACACGAATTAAGAAACTGATTCTGAATAGTTTTAGTTACTCTATGAGTTGTTTGCAACTCAAGAAGATAGAAGTGAAAATTAGAATGGGTGGATGGAGGAGGAGGGGGAAAAAAGAGTGTTGTTTTAGGAAGCATTAACAGTTTATTTCACTGCGCCTTACTTTGTGACTGGACCTGGCTAGATTCTGATTGCTATCCAGTATCAAAGAAGAGAAGGATTATAAAAATGTTGTCTGTATCAGGTACTGGCAATGTTACAAATAACAGGGATACCAAGGATAATAGATTGCTTGAACTTTATGAAATTATGAGCTATGGACGAGGAGAAGTTAATGCAATGGGGCAGGATAATCCATGTACCAAGAGAGACGATGATGAGATTCGTAACTTTGTGGAAATCGACGAGACACGAGCCAGAGAGAGAGAGAGAGAGAGAGAGAGTATTGATAGGTCACTCAGATGTCTTCTTATAGAAGAATTCTTCGCGACATTTTCGAATTTTTCAGGGTTGCAAGATCAGAATTTCGAGGATACATTACAAGAGTGCAGTTACAAAAGTATGCGGGCGCATTCATCGTTGGTTTTGAACACGACGGGGATCAGAATTGCACGACTGCAATTACAGCAATTGGCAGTACAAATGCAGCGAGTGCCTTGTTTAGGAGAACGTAACAGTTATTATCTCGTTGATGATTCACTGAAATTTGGAAATTCATTAGAGAATTGAAACCGAAACGAGAACTTGAGTCAATTAAGTACGTTTTGAATAAGATTAGAATTGATCATTTTGAGAACTACGTGCAGGGAATTTCGTTTTATTACGATGATTTTTTAATCCAGGTAAAGTGAGTCTGCGAGGAATAGAGTTGGGGAAGTGCTTTTGTGAATTCTAGTTGTGTCAAGGTATGAAAATAACAAATTTGTCCGAACAACTGACGCAACCGGAACAAGAAGCCTCAACTGGTTCAATGAACAACGAAGACGAAGACCTAGCGGCTGGAAGAATATATATGTCCTCTCGATTGTCTATTTGCAACAAGTTTGTGGTGAATAGTGATTATCGTTTATGACGTACACAAGGTCATTTGACCCACCCACAAGGTGATTTGATATAAAATATGTTATATGCTCGTCGTTATTTAACATTACATAAGTTAATATACATTTTGATGAAAGGAGGATATTAATATAGCACCAAAAACACGGTAAAATGTAAACACATTTTGGAAAATTCTTAATTCACTACATTTGCGACATTCGTTGTCACAATGAAAAGTCAATTATAGTAACGTCATTAAAATACAAGCTCAACATGCCTGTGTAAAAAATAATTACGTGCTGGCAGCGGAGGAAATACAAGACAGTTGAAAGATGGCTTTGATACACGCACTTTCGGAAACGTTCGTGAATTTGTTTACTCACCATTAATCAAGTTAACGTTCAAATTATTTTTAACTTCAGAACAATGATTTTAATATAATGTGATAAATAGCACGATATTATAACAAAAGAAACAATTTTTTTATTAATGAATTAGTTCGATATGAAAACCGCATGGTAAGGCTGAGGAGGGCATTTCTATCCTTGAAGGACTTGAGGTGGGTTTTGACAAGGCAAGATTTGTTTATAAGCTGAGAAAATCCCTATACGCTTTGAAACAAGCATCAAGATGCTGGAACATTGAGATTGATTCAGTTCGAAGGAGTTAAATGTATATTTTATGATACAAGAAATGAATAATGTTTACTATCAAAGTCTATAAAGTGGAATGCTTTTGCAATAAAAAGATTGTGCCAAACAGAACGACATGAGAATTGTTTATTCATCAAATCACCTAAGCAAAGAAATACATCAGACACTGCAACATGCAGGATGCAAACAAGGTAGCGGTACCTGCCGATCCGAACGTCAAATTGGAGCTAGCTGTGCTAAATAAGGTGAAATTTCTATTCAGCAAAACTGTGGGGTTATTTCTGTTTCTATCCAAAGTAAGTGGATCCAACATTATGTATGCGATAAATTTAATAAATAAATTTTAAAGTAATTTTGATGAAAAACATTATCAAGTTTTAAAGCGCATTATTTGGGAACAGTCAATCAGGAAATTATTTAAAATACCTTTAACGTAGTTAAAGGTATAAATTCAAAAATTCATTGGGTATAGCGATGATGACTTATGATTGCTAGGGACAATGTGTAACGAGGCAATCGACTGCTGGATATGTCTTTATGTTACATGGTGAGCCAGTCACATGGTCAGCTCACGGACAGAGGATGGTTACGCTGAGTACAACAGAAGTAGCGAGACTGTACAATAATAAAAACCTCATTAAGATTGACTCGGACGTATCAGTTTACATCACTTACGGACGTAAACAAAATCATATTAAAATTACAGAAATAACAACTTTGTTGACTAACGGAAATAATATTAAAGTTATTAACAACCCTCTAACAAATTTTGACATTTACTCACAAAACTGCTCATAAATTTATAATATAAAAATCACTCAAATAGCACCGGTGAAAATAAGAAAAATGCATTACTGAAATGTATGATTTGAATTCGTTGAGAAAAAGGAATTTTAAATGTAAACCGTAAATGATAACTTTTGAGAGATGTGTATTCTTTTGTAAAATTATACACAATATTTTTAGGTTTAGTTAGCTAAACTCATATAATGATGTGTAATTTAATACGGCAAGTATATTGTAATGGCAAGAATATACCAAAGAATATTGTAATTACAGCTTACTATAAAAACCTATTTTCAATTTAATATGTAAACATCTGAATTCTTAAAATTATTACTACATTAATTTTAAACAATAAAATTAATATAAAACATAAAATAAATTATCATATAGTCCTACGTACTTCTCTAATAAATCTTCCCGCTCAATTATAGAGTATTATATAAATTATACAATTAAAAGTTTTTAGGATCGTCAATTTTATAATTAAATATGTAAATAAAGTCAGTATTGCATTTTTCTTTGCATAATTACAAAACTAACGAAGAAATATGCTTGAATCGAGCTAGGTTTAAAATGTGCATAATATATCATGACCAATTGAAATATGCAGTGATTAACGATAAATATTTGAACACTATTCTATATATATTATTACAATGTCGTTTAATAGTATTAGTATGCCAAGCCATTCTTTAACCACGATGAATGCGTCGCAAATGAACGAACAAATTCTATTTGGTCAACGAGCAGACACGGATAACAGTATTCGGCTATGTCAAATCTGCGACAGTGTAACTCGCGATCGAAACCCTGACGAATCCATCATTTTAACTAGTTCCCACATAGTCAAAGTTAAAACGAAATCAATAGGATTTACACAAACGAAGGGTGTTAATCAGAGGATGGCAAGATGAAAATAGCAACGAGCGTGGGATGCGTATTTTGATATCGGTAATAATTTATAAAAAAGTTAACGGTAATAAATCGCTGTCGGGAGCGGCAATTTCACGAGGAATCAATATAGGTCATGTATCATCGTAAAAAGGAGAACTTATTGAAAAACTTCCCTGACTGGTGTTAAGCTCGAATATAAAGCACGCTCGTTGCGTCGAAGGGTCTTTAATTCCTTCTATCTTTCTTGGAAACCTCTTTCTGTCGGTTTTTACGATCGTCAATTCAACGAAGCATTAGTTTGTTAAAATTTGAAAAAAAAGCAAATGACAGATGCACGTTAAACTTGTTCGGCACGATGACGTTTTGGGTTTCGATATATTCACCATTAAATTATACAGATTAACAACGCAAAGTTCGAATTCATCAAATTATATGACAGAAAGGCTTTGCTTCCTTTTACAAATTAACAGTCTAAAATTATTAAACTCAATTTTCTCTCATTCCTTGTTTTAATTATCGATAAAACTAACCAGACATATTGTAGTTTGTAATTATAATTATGATGATGATCCGTGCGTTATTCACAATGCTTTGCTTTAATGAATTACTTGTTCGAACAAAAATGAGGATATCCTTCGATAGAATTCTCTTTTTGACGATAAATATTCCGCTAACTCGACCAGTTAAGGAATAGTCTCAAACAAAATGTGCCTATCTTACAATAATAGTGTAATACTTTCGAATCTAATACAGTCTTTGATAATTATTATTTTGCTTTGTGTTTCACTGTTTGTTCTTTTTTATGTTTACTTTTCCTTTTTCTTTATTTTCAAATGATGTGCTGACTGCACTTTTTGTTGTTATTTGAGAAGGTGAATGTGTGATTTTGTGGTGGACTTGATGAACTGCAGGTGTAAATTTTGTAGCTACAAACGGAACGTTTGACATACGTCCGTTGGACAAGTATACGAGCATCGGCGTTAAGACTTAAAGTACACCTGGATCAAGATGGTATGTACCAAGTTTATTAATGCCTATGGTTATTGATGTCACTGTACAGTCAATGCAACTTGCAGTACAGCACGTAAGTAATCGATACGTACGCTAATTCATCGAATATCGGAAATTTCGGTTTTGCTGCCAAAGATTTTTATTAACTGATCTTCGTAATCGTCGATGTTGCGCTTCATTAAATCCATGCATGGTCCTAACAAGCGTTCAAACGCCTCAACGTCCAAAACTGAAATTTAATTATAAAATTAATTACAAATTACAGATTAAATTATTATTTAAGCATTGTAATTTTAAAATTAAATTTACATCTATTAAAGCAAACATTTTACGTTAAGATGTAATAAATTACATCAAAAGAATCGGGTCATTTGGTTTCGACATATTTATCTTAATACAAATGGCGACTTAATAAAATTTTACTTTGCAAGAAAAATGAAAAAGAGTTAGTTTGGAATTAACATAATAAGAAAAGTGAATGAAATCTGGAAAAATTGTTAAAAATGTGAAATAAGTGAGTTACTGAAATACCTGCATAATTAATATCTATCATAACTATAAACTCAATAAGTTTTAATTAGTTAACCACTTATAACTTTAAGTAAATTGGACTTCTTTGTTACAGTGAAATATAATTAATTTATATAGTTTACAACAACCGTGTTTCGAAGACATTTTATTTTACTAGATTATGATATTTTATTAATGTCCTTAATATTATTAAATTTATAATAATAATGAAAATATACAAGATTTGTGTAAACAATCTTTAATCAACTGAAAATTTGAAGAATAAATGACGTATATCGTAATTAATAAATCAAAGTGCGTGACGTAAACTACAAAAACATACAATTTTACAGAAAAGTAATTACTTACAATAATACTTGTTTTTCATTATTGACAAGTTTAAGAGATTACTGTAATTAAAATTGATTCCTTGTGTTGAAATTATAAGAAAATTATAATGGAAGCACGAGTTTAAGTCGATGATATAATAACTAAAATAAAATTCGCAAAAAGTTACTGACCAAAATTCAATGATAATTTATAAAAATGTTCCGCTGACGAAATCTGTTATTAATGAGTATGATAATTGAGAGTAATAATTTAACACGCAAAAGTAAACATAATTAATTTAATATAGAACTTGAAAAAACACATCTTTGTGATTTTGCATGAATTTTAATCAAAACAATATATGATTAATAATACAAGCATGATAAATTTAGTATAACAATGTTACATAATATATAATAATTAGGCCTGTTAATGAACTTGTTCGAACATGTGCGAATATTAATGAAAATGTTCGAACATTATTGAACAGTTCAAGTGTAATTAAATTTTAATACAGTTAAAACGACATTATTTTATTTTTATTTGTTTAATTTGGATGATCAAGGTCGATGCGGCTGACTGCTTTACAATAAAGAAATATATACTTTTTAACCGGGTTAAAATTTAATTACACTTTTATCAGCACTTAATTATAATTATATTAAATTAAGCACTGGCAATTAAATTGAATTGTTCGAACATTTGACAGGTCTAAAAGTAATGTTAAATTTTAGTCAAAAAATAAATTAATTTATTATTAATTGATAAAGTATTCCACTATTTATAAACAATACATCCCATATTATGGAAAGTTATTGTTGACATTCTGGTAAAACTTTGTTCGATTGCAGGTGAACAAGAAGCATACTTATAGTTTTACTTACAGGCCAGTTTAACGTTTCCGACGGCATATGCGGATGCGGCGCGGGGCTTGTGCGTGACCAGAGCCAATTCTCCCAAGTAGCCACCGGCAGGGATTTGGTTCACCTATCGGAGCATATATTTCAAGTCAAGATAATGGAAATGTCGTGTGGACAGAATTCGATTAGAGTGCGCAAGCAAACAGCAAGTAAACTCAATTTAAGACGAACCTTGGTACGTCAAAGCACGCGCGTAAATATGAGAATGATAATAGAACTTAAACGAAGACACTTACCTCGACCTCACGACCATTGTCTCCAACGATTGTAATCCGAACTACGCCTTCTTCGACGAAATACATGCCATCGGCTGAATCACCTTGCCGAATGATTCTGTCGCCGTCCTCAAAGTGTTTCGGCACCAGCGCATCCGCCAAATTCATACGCTCGTACGCCTAACAAATTAAAACATTTTTATTATTTTACATGATACGTTATTCATTTTCCTTACAAGAAATAGTTATTTTATTAAAAAAAATAAAGAAATAAAAATATTAAGTTTGGTTAATAATTCTTCGATAGTAAGAGGAGTTATCATTAACAAAGTGTTTTATAGTTATAAATCTATTAAATAAACAGCTTTAGATATATGTATGGGTATGTTCATGATAAACTTTTCCTTTAAATGTAGAATGAAAATATTGTGAGTCTTCTCACAAACGACACTGTGTTATAATTATTTAAATTATATTTTATAATTATAGTATATATTTATGATGTTATATTAATTTATTTAAGACTTCTGATTTTTACAAATAATGGCTTTGCATTAGTGCTTGATAATGCACATGATAATTGCAGTTTAAAAATAAAATTGTGTACGTTAACAAAAAGACACGTAGTTGATGTAGTTTTTAACTGAAAAGACATGACTGGCGCAATCAATTAGCTGAATTAGTCATTGCTGAATAATTAAAATATGATTTTGAGATAATATTTCTGCATACTCGGAAAAGATGGTACAATTGAAATTAATAAAATAATAATAATAATGCAAAATAAATTTTGTTTGAAATTTGTAAAGATACGTGTCTTGCCTTCTCTTATTAAAGAACTCGTCTTTCTTTATTATTGTACAAGATGCAATGTTTTGTGCTTCTACTGTATTTACATTTTAACACTTTTGTCTTTATACACTTTGTGTTTTTCAACAAGATTATTGTAATAGAAACCCTACTTTTTTACATTGCAAGACTCTGTGCTTAACAAACACCAAAGGAGGCAAATATTTATTAAAAAATAAGCTAAATTATTATATATATTCAAATACCATGATTATCATTACAATAATGCCAATTAAATGTAATTGATTATTATTAATAATTTTAAGTAAAACGAAGCACAAATACGGGGAAAAAACATCTTTTCCAATGCATATGAATATGTCATACGAAAAACTTCAATTTCTTGTACTCAGAGTTAAACAATTTTCAAAAATCTTAACATATTCCATTTAGAATACATTTAGGTAGATGATGAGTCACTTTAGCATATATTAAATTACAAATATATATGTAAATTTCTTCAGCGTATATATTTCGACGTTTTTATTAAAGACAAATTCCACAAGTAAGACAGTTTTATTGTAAAAAATTTCACCTTCAATAATAAGTATACCATACACTTGAAATAACAGAAAAATAATTTAACGCGTATACAAATGCAAGAAATTTTATCTGCTTTAACAATTATTGCAGAAAATATTACTACAATAATTTCATGTCAATTTTTTAATGCAGTTATTATGTATAATAATAATGAACAAATATGTAAAAAGAGGGTTTTTATAGAATGCACAAAATATTAACTAAACATTTTTAAATTAATTCTTCAAAAATATATAGAGCAATAAGCTAAGTATAGAAAATGTTAATGCATGATAACGAAAATATAGAATAGAATATGTTATGGAATAAAAAATATTTATTTATTTTTTTAAATTATAATTAGTTACCAATGTTTATTTAGTAATCATTAATGTACCATGATGTATTTTGGCAAGAAATATTTTTCTTCGTTTAGTAAGTATACTAAATTGTGATTTACATGACGTTAAATGAAAAGGTCATTTCAGATGTATGTGACATTTAAATTTTAAAGGCAGTATTAGAGCTGATATTCCTCTTTGAATAAGATGTAAATTTATTTATCCAGGATAAATGTTCCATTTAAAAAAATATCATACTTAAAACAGATGAAAAAAGGGTTTTTATAGAATGCACAATATATTAATAATTCAACTTCAAACATTTTAATTACTTTAGAGGGTAAAAACCATTAACCCGCGTACTCGACATTTTGGCATGAATTATGAAATATTTGTGTCGCATTCTACTTCATTTCTTTAAGGAATTGGTTTTAAGAATTTTGAAATAAAACATTTTATAACTGACATAAATAATAGTACGATAAAAATGTGCAAATTACTTTTTTAATATTTACACCAAACATTACATTTTAATTAGTCTTTTAATAGAATTTTGTTTTTTCCTGTAGTTTTATGTTTTTGTAGTAAATTTCACGTATAAATAAATAAATGAATTTCTCGATTAATTGAAAAAAATTGATAATATATATAACGGTTACCAAATTCGCTTACAATAATTGATTGTTTTTAAGGGTGCAAATCAGTAAATTTGTTTTCTGTAAAACTTACCTCAAGGCATTTGAGCATTGGTACTTTATCGATGAGAGATTCGTACATCTTGCGCTTTTTGTATGCTGATTTTAATAGAATTCGACGAAACGTTTGTCTATCCATTGCCCAGAGAGTACCTGGAGTAGTAGCCTTAATAGAAGCAGCTCGTGGCATATTATAAAGGAGTGCCAATTCACCAAATGCTCCACTATTATCATAACTGTGGATCAGAGTTGGATTACCTTTCTGATCCTTCACATATACTTCGTATTTACCCCTGAAAAGCATTCATTTAATAATTAGATGTATCACTTCAACTGACAAATCGATCTATAATCTAACTTTTAATTAATCAATTTGATCGAATACTATACAGAAAAAAAATTCAAAGACATTTTGCCGCTTTTCTAAAATAAACATTATATATTGCATGCATTCATATAATTAAAAATTTCATAAACAAAATGATTTATTAATATATCAATTACAATCAATGATAAATTATACAGTTTAAAATCTATTTCACATTGTAAAGCTACCTTATCTTCTCATATCACAATTAACTTGTCAAAACATATCAAGAAATAATTTTTGTACAATATTATCAATGTTGAACGTTATCAAGTAGACTTCTACTGCGCAGGATTTGCAAATTAAAATAAAGCAAATGAAATGAATGTTATAATAATTCACTAACAATTTTATTGCTTTGTTTATAAGCAAAATTTAAATAATTTTGAAAGCATTATCTTCACAATTATCCGATTTTTTGTTAGCCATAATATGGTTAATTCAACCAGAGTTCTAATTTACACGAAAATTAACCAGATGACTTATTTCTCAGTGTAAAAAAAAATACCTTTCAATCACGTAAAAGTTATCTCCGTCATCGCCCTGCTTGATAATGAACTCTCCTGGTTTAACTGTTTTCTCAAACATAGCATCCAAAACGTGAGCCATTTGTTCCTGCAAATCGTTTGAAAAATCAAGTACTATGTAAAAACCAATAGGGTAAATGTAACACCTACCTGACACGCTTAGTGATAGATCATTGATTAAAAGATAATATATAGATGAGGAAAGATACGTAAAAAAATATATAAGTCAATGGAAAATTAATATAAATATATATAAAAACAATAGTCAATTGAAAATATTGTTTCAATTTACCAAAGCAAGATAAAAATAAATTTTTTATTATTATAATTCAGTCAAAAATGAAACCTTATTTTAATACACCTCAATAAAATGAAACATTGACCAATCACTTTGACTAAAAACCGAGTAAATTGTATATTACTATGACAATCAATCAGCTTATATTGTATATCAACAAAAAAACCTCTAGGTTGAATAACAAAAGTTGTTTGATAATTCAGGCATTGCAGTTATACATATGCAATAACTTTAATACTTTATAAATGTAATTACATGCATTTGGTTCAGAGTAAATAATCAATTTGGCCGGTCAGGAGTACATTTACCTTTTGCTCATTGGTATACTGAGAGAAAAACCTGTTGAGTCATAAACAACTATGGTACTATTGATTTAATATTAAAACCACGTTTACTCAACTGAAAATTGGTTGATTTAACTTAAAAGTCGTTAATTTTACTCCACAGCTGTTGTATCAACGGCACCGGAGTTCTTTCAATCGGGCGATAGTTTACACAACTGCGCGTCCCAACTCACCATATTAAATTCCATACCAGAGTTCAATTGAGTCGTTGCAATTGACTCAACAATTATTCTCCGAATTCTTTTCTCAAGAACTCACCTTATCTAACGCGCGGAATAGGAGAATCGTTTTAACACTTTCGCTCAACCGTTGTCGCTGTTGATCACTTTTAGGATGGATGCTCTGTAACAGCAAGATAAAAATACATTCTTCATTATTATAATTCAGTCAAAAATGAAACGTTATTTCGATACGCCGCAATAAAATGAAACATTGATCAAATATTTAAATTGAAATTCGTTTGGGAATGAATAAAAGCGATTCTAACAAGTCATATTTATGAAATAACTAAAGTAATTTATTTACTTCATAGGTGACCCGATATATTAGTCGATGAAAGGTGTATTATTTTATATTTATTCAATTATAAACACACGGAGAAAACTGTACTGTTGAAGCAACGCCAATTGGTGTTGGTGTAATCATGTTTTAATGTTAAAATTGTCCTAAAATTGACATTAAATGCATCAAATATTGCATAGTATGTTTTAAAGATAAAAACATGTAAAATTGATTTCTGTGAAGGGTGAAAACTGATGAACTTGGATTTCAATTATTTTCCCCATTTGGTTGCTTGATGAAAATCAACTGATAATTGAAATTTATTAACTGATGATTGAATTAAAAAAAAAAATAGGATGATCCGAAATAGTGGAATGGTATTGTGGGGAGTCTTCTGTGCGAATGCGAGAAATTGATAAGTGGCGGTGATAGTAACGTTTGATGGATAAAATCGGAATCTCGATAACTTTTGCGACTTTTTAACCTTTTGAGAGGATTTGTGATCTCAAAATGAATGCGGTCTCGGAGTACATGTATAATTAACATTACATACACGGGGTATAACGCTGGCACGTGTTGTGACGTCACAAACATGAATCACGCTCATCAGTCAGCTAAGTAAATGGCCTTTTCTGTTATTTGCAAAGCTTTAGAAATAAATGGTATTTGTGCACAGGTCATGCACAAGTCTTCTCAATTAAATTAATTGCAATCTATGTATTATTTTCTGCACTTTTTACTTAAAATAATCTACATGATGAATTAGACGATCATAATCCCCGTTAAAATTGTTAAAGATTTTATTACTGATATTTATAAACAGTCCAATTTTAATTTTATATGTTAATTAGGTATTAATATTAATTAAATTTGATCGACGTATTTACATTTACAAATTTAAAATATATTGTACTAAAATAATTGAATTTTTGTCAAGAACAAGTTGAATACAAATAATTATATATAAATAAGAAATTCCAATACATTATTACCACTAAAAAATGTGTTATATAATATTGTTATGGAACATACTTTAGCAGTGGATGTAATTTAAGTTGCTTAATAGTTTTGGTACTTCTGTTACACGAAATCGTCAGCTCCAGTTACCGTAAATAGAGCGAATTCCCGCGAATAAAAAGTTCTTGCGAGAACAAATCGATTACTCGAAATAAGAGACATCTATGTCTGAAGCGTCAAATTACGCGACATATTTTCTTTACTTCACAATTTGTTCACATATGAAAGGAAGATAAAATAAATATTCTTGCTGCTGTGTAAAACTTTACTTTGAATATAATGAATTTAAAACCATAGTTTAATGTTAAAAGATTGGTTGACATGTTTTTTTCAGTGAAATGTAAGTATATTCCAATAAAGAAAGGAATTACGTTAAATTATATAATTAACTTATTTAACAATTGGATTTGCTAATAAAATTAAAGGAAGTATGTCTTCAAACAGCAATGTAAGAAGCTATATTCACCATAAGAACATATTTTCATCATTTATCTTGCAAGACTGAATTTAATAATCTCAATCGTAATTAATATAGATTATAATGCTTTTATTTTCATTGAACTAAATTAATTGACGTTTACGTAATGATAAATGTAAATGCATACTGGATATATGATGGATTAATTGAATACGTTTTAGAATTTAAATGCTTAAACGACATAATTAGAATATCCTTATACACAGAAAAGTATAATATGATAATTTACCAAATTGTTCACTAAACTGATGACACAAGGATATTCAACTATGCTGAATTAATAAAAAAAGATCAAATTATTCACTGTACAATATTTACCGAATATTCAGAATAAAATAATTGCTTTTATGTTAATTTCTTTAACTTTATAAAGTATACTCCGAAATTCACAACATAGTAACTATATTTTTATTTATTTTTGAACGAAAAAGAAATAATTACTAAATGTACTAGTAACTAAATATTTAACTTTTTAACTATACAATCATTAAGAGAATTTTTATTACATTTGATTTAAATCATGAAAGTGTAATGTTATTTTACATTTATATCTTTATATTGTATTAAATAAATTTAAATGAAACCAAATGTACAAAAAAGACATAGTTGAGACAAATAATATTGCAGTTAATTTTATTACATAATTGAGTTTTGATTTAATTTAACTGAGTAATTCACTAAAATCAACTGAAACTTAATTAGAATAACTTAAATGATAGTTAGAAAGATGACAAAATCATATTTGTAAGCATAATTTATGGGTTAAATGCTTTTAATTCAATACTGCGAGATACTGTTTTTCACTGAAATTCGTTTTATATTCACATTATTTACAATTTAATAAATTTGAATAAAAAAAAGTTTACATAAATATTCACTACTTTGCATACTTAATGATCTATAATGAACTGTTGTTTATAAACATTCTATTAAATTATGTTCAAATGCAACTAAAATTATATTGTATTTTAAATCGTGAATTATATTTTATTAAAAAATGTCATAAGTTTTTACAAACTATTAGTAATTTGTCAATTTACAACAATTTACAATATTAATAAGTTCTTGAGAAAATAGTTCTATTATCAAAAGCAGAAAATATTCGATCATTGAACTTCCGTCTCTAAAAATATCCGGAGTAATTACTGAAAAACTAAAACCAATAATTTTTCAACCAATTACACCCATTAAACATTGAATTCGAGGCAATCGAGGCGAAGTCTGAATTAATTATTTTGAGATTTAAGATGTCCCTTCGCGTCATCTTTAAGCAACATTCATAATTGTAGAAACTGTCACCTCAGCATACTTTGAATCGTCTCATTACATTCATTTGCCAACTTCTCTCAGTTTTCCAAAAGATTAATAATTACTTGGAGCATAAGAATGGCACGATGACAGGTGCAAAGGTACACAAATACAAATCTGATATAAATTATTGTAATTATAAAATGTCTTCCTCCCTTGAAACTAAAACCCTTAAATTTCTTTTATCTCTTTTTAACATCGACAAAGGTTCGTTGAAAAAATTTATTTCATAAAGAAATTTCTGATCAGCTAAAGGAAAAAGCAAACCCATTTAAATAGCCATCGTTATAAAATTACCTGCTATTGTATATTTCCAAGTTAATTGACAATCAACATTTGATTTGTTTTTATTGTCCGCAGTTAATTAAATTGATAAATTAAAAAAAATGGACGAATGTAAATATGAAAATAAAGATTAAATGTATCGTTGTATTAAAATACAAACAACGCCGAGTGTTTTGCTTTAAATAACAAATATAAAATATCTCCACTCTTAATAAAGTGTACAATTTATTTCAAAATGTTTATTGCTTTGAAGTATATAAATAAACAAATTTCACGACCAGTATTAATTTCCGTAATTTTCAGTATAAACGCAAGAATCAAGCAAAGTTAAATTTTGACGCTCAAACAAGGAAAAAAAATCAATACTTCGCCTCACTTTAGATAAAATACATATTTCATCCAACAACTAATCCATAAAATTAGAATAAACAACGTTGATCGATTCGGCGGTGAGAGGGCACTGAGAAAAACAAAGATGAAATATATATGGGTTTGGGAGTGATCTACGGATGCCAATTTTAATGGTTAATTGGCGGTATTGTTTGAATTCGTTTTAAAATCTTTTGCGGCTTGGTTGGTCACTTGATCGATAGGGTGCAAATCGGTTGATGCGGCGTATTCGCGTATGTAAGCAAGGCGCCGAAATTATCGAGCGAATTGTTTGTGCGACGTAATAAGAAAGACGAAGAGGGAGCAAGATTAAACGACAGAGAAAAATCGCAGGAGAAACGGAGCAGGACGGAAGTGGAGTGATTGTAGGCGGATGCTGACGGAATATAGAGACAATACGTACATACTAAACACCCCCCCCCCTTCCCACCATCTCCCTCGCATCGGTCCCTGGACGTTAAAAACTTGAACGCTGAATAAATCAACATCGTCGATTCCGATAATAATCGGCGGTTTCGTACCGACTTTGCACTTGATACATCTGGAGATTGTCTCTTTATGCGATTTCAAAGATTCATTGATATTTCGTCAATTATCGTGGCTGTCGATTAACCTAATTTTGAACTATTGAATAAATCATTTCCTTGTTGTTTTTTTTTTTTTTTTTCATTTCAAAAGAAAAAAGCACTTTAATTACTTTTCGGTTCGTACGCAGAGAGAAATTTATTAGTAGTTGCCACTATATTTGATAATAACTCAGGGATGTGTGTGCATTTATGGTACTCCTTCTACACTGACAGAAATTTATATGAAAATTTTACTGTTTTTAACATCAACCGAGGTATATAGCAGCTAAAACTTATAAATTACCGTAGGTAAGCAGTAAAGTTTTGTATTACTTTGAAAAAAAAAATAAGAAATTTTACCACCAATTTACCTAATCTCAGTTGTAACCTTTCGCATTCTCGTTTTACCTGATAGGAGAATTCAATTCTTATTGTTTGTTCTGGGCCGTTATTCACCGTTGAAAGCAGCCGTCCTGTTTTCGGCGAGTAAAATTTGTTGTACGCGCGCACGCGCCAACACTTTTACCAAAGAAAACTATTTTATTGAAATGAAAGTTTATGAAAATTCTAGCTTTATACACGCATGTACCTTCTGTTGCGTTGAAAACAGTAAATTCTTTCTTTTAAACGGTAAAATTTTATGTCTCATTTCTCTAAGCTGTATAAGATTTATAATATTCTTTTTTGAATACATTAGGAAAAAATGTTGATATCAACGAATAGAACCCTTAATTGCACAGTCACTAGTCTCACATTTTACCACCAATCTCAACTGCTGCCTGAAAAAATATTGATCTTCGTGAAACTGTAGCACGACCGTGAGAGGGGCACAGTCCAAATACTTCAAATCACGGATATATATTTATGAATCGAGACTGAGATTACACGACCGATGATTGTGTGGTAACGAGTTCTATTCCTTGATCACGTTTTTTTTTTTTTTTTTTTTTTTTTTTCAAAATTATATATCCTTGAGTTAATAATATATTTTTCTTAATCCAATGAAAATACATAAAAGTTAATTGGAAACGTTTACTTTATAACAAGTAGAAATATCAATTCCTTATTAAATCGATCAATTTATTGTTCCAAAACAATATTTAAATGAATATTTTGTAATTCATTCATGTAACAGCCATGGGATCGACCGTTTTATACTGCACGAGAAAAAACTTTTCTTTCCAAAATACCGTTTGAAATATTATTCATTATACAGTGTCAATCTCAGAATGTAACAGTGGCAACAACAAATTTCAAATTTATATGTTCTGATGTCGAATCAACCTAATAAAATGATGATTTAACATTATGAAATGCTGATTAGAAATTTATCGATTCTGACATCTTGGGGTTCACATGGAACACAATTAAAATGCTATTTTCAAACGAATCAAATGTTATTATAAACTGAATTTTTTTTACTCCAATAGGCTGAGTGATTAAACCATTATTTGGCATTATAAATTATGATTGGTTTTCCGTTTGATAGACTAAACTGCTTCTCAACTATTTGGTTTAATACGATCTTTGTGATGAAGCCGGGAAAAAGCATAATTGATTTGATATGGATAAATGAATAAACTACACTTCGTACAAATGATCGGCATTAATCAACATTTTTCAACAATTAATCTCAATAATTGCTTGTTAATAATAGATGAATTTGTGATGAAAATTATTAATAAGATTGCATTATAAGAAATTGAGTTATCTAAAGGTGCTTTATTCAATTGCTTCAATTACTATAATTACTAGAAATTTCGGCGAATTCAACAAATAAATTATTCCTGAAATATACGTGATAAAAGAGAAAACGCTCCCCCTCTTTTTGACCTTTCTACGTTTATATTTTGATTTGAAATTTACTATGGAAAAGTTATTATCAGCAACAATAGCACTTGAAGATAAATCTTCTGGAACTGATGTGACCCCAAATGAAACCTACGAATATATCTGTGACGATATATACAAAAAAAAGCATAAAAAAACTCCAGGCAAAATCTAATTTTTAAAATCAATACAACAAAATAAGATTAATATTATTGTAACAATTTCTGAAACGTTAAAAAACTGATTACAAATATGATTATAGTTTTATTGGATGCGAACAAAAATGTGTATGTATATTTTGAGAGTGCACTTAAATGTAGCGAGTTTAAATGAACACATTTTTATTTTAATTATGAAAACTTCGATGAGCAATATTCGAACGCGAAAAAAAATTATTACAACGATAATAAAAGAAGTTATAAATCGTGAAGAAGATTATTAAATATTATTGCTTAATATTTGTCATATAAATTAATGTATTATATATAATTCACCCTTCCCATTAAGTCTATGTAACGCCAAATATGCAATAACTGAATACATTCTTGTATGTACACATACACATGAAAAATACATCCTCAATTCATTGATCTTGACAGCTTTCTCATCTTGGAAGCAATGCACGAATTTAGAATCATTGATACGTTTCACATTACCATTAACTTCACTTGACCCAATTTTTCCGCCGCAATATAAATTTTTTGTTTCATTACTCGGGGATGTGCGCGAATATTGCATTTAACAAATAATTATGAAACGCTTTTCTTTTACGTTTGAAAATGGTTCACTTAAGAATTAATGGTACTGATAACTACATGCACATATATCTATATAAATTTAATAGATAATTTTCATGATAAATATAAAAATGTTATTTCCAGCTGTTCAATGTTTAAGTAAAATAACTCAAAATCTACCTTGAAAAGGTGTTAGAAGAAATTTCAGTGAAATCAATCAACGAAGCATTTGTTTAGGCAACTGAACATTAGTTAATAAAACTAAATAATTTACTCATGCCAAATAATTTAACCAGGACTCTTCTTATCTCAACAAATTACCCAGATAAATTGAATCCTCGCGCCTATTATCAGGAATCTGTTAAAAATAATGCCTCGTCCCTTAAAACGTTTCAACACGACCGTGCGTTAAGCGAGCGTGGAAAAGCAACTTCAATGTCACATTAAAGTCCACGTAAAAAAGGGCAAATCGTACGCATTGCATTCACGCTGGTAAGATTGAAATTAAACCCCGCCGAGGAATGTGGCGCGTTGCAAAAACTACATTATATTCGGTTTCTAGGCCGTAAACAAAAGGAAAGAAACGATTTCCCATCATCAAAGGGGTGTCGTTCGTTGAGAGGTTCAACTTATTTTTATCCCGACGAAACAAAATGAAAATGAATCAACAAACACGCGAGCTGAATAGCGAGGTTTTGAATAGGCCGAATGCAATTCTGTCAGCGACGTGTAATACCCAATAAAAGCATAAAAGCCGGCGCGAGATGAATTACATAAGAGTTCAACAGTGACAGCTTTTTCGAGCAGCGCTTTCCGATCGAATGCCATTATTCGTGCATGATTCGTTCGTTGAAATCTAATTGCAACAGTGGCGAGGCAAGACAAAAAGTACGCGTCGTCTGGTGCCTCGAGAGTTCGATAAGCCTTCAAAGTATATTGGAGTAAATTTTATGCAATATACGTATGTGCCAGCGGGCACGTACTTGCAACAGAATGTGATACATCAGTATTTTAACTCATACAAATGCACGGCCGTGTGTGCGCGCACGACACTCCGACTAGATTGAATTTGTGCCAACTTCTTAGCAAGCAGAATTGCCGCCGAGGACGTAGAATAGGATACCCCGCTGTAGTAATGCGAAATTGGACGTCCATTTCGGGTTCGTTTGACTATCAATCCTGAATCCACAATACAACACCAATGACTCCGTTAATCAGTCGAATTAATTGAATCATCTTCGTAAACCCACCAACGAACCCTGGTATAAACTGGACGAAAAAAGAAATGATTCCTCCAGGGCATTGGCATGGACATTGATAAGGGCCGAGAATGAGTAATGTCGGTGGGTAAAATTTCTATAGAAATGGTAGATATTTCTCGCGATGGAAAGATTTATGGTTCTCACCTTGACTCCTTCTTCCTCTTCATCTTCCTCAGGATTGTACGTCTCCGCAAAAACACTCTTCCTCCGGCTGATGGAGTACATGCCAATCGGCGGCTCTGCAAACACAAATTCATTTGATGGCGTTGTTATTTTGCTTTTTTTATAAGTGACGGATGAAATATTTCATAGAACTTTGCAAGTATCAACACTTTTTCCGGCGCGAATCTTTCTTTTGTCGGACTTTGCTCCTGCTGAATTTTAATTTGCCTAAATGCAGACGTCAATTAAGTTTGTTTTTAATGAAATGTATGTTTAATTAATTATTAAAGGACGTAAAAGTGTACCAGAAGTTTATTAATGTAGCTATGATTATAAAATTAAATGGCACAATTGTACTGTAAAGCTGTGCCGATTGCCAGTATTGGATAATGGGCCGATTTTGGCCCTATATTGGTTGCCAGACCATGGTAAACAGTTGTGGGTCAGTATTGATTCTAATGTGAGTTAAACCGAACTTGGCAGAATTTAAGGGACAATTCTTTGCCAGTAAAGTACTAGTTTTGGATTATTTATGAACATTATGAACGTGTTTTTTTTATAAAAAAAATTATAAAAACAGTTCTGGCAAAATAATTTGCCAATACTGTGCCATTAGTTAAACAATACAGGCCTACTGTTGTCGCTCCAGTACAGATTCTATATTTGTCTTGTACTGGACTGCGAATACTGTCAACACTGGTAACTCTGCCACCAATTCCGTGCCTATACTAGGCTGACAAAACATTTCCAACTGGGAAATGTGCAAACGTTTTCATAAAAAGTTGAAGCTGCAAATGAAATGAAAAAGAAAGAAATATCAATGTTCGTGCTCGTAAAATATAAGTGTTAATACTTTATAATAATTATGATTAAAGTAAATTTTTATTTGATTATTATATATTATTAATCAATCATGATTCAAAATTGAAATATGTGAAATTGTTTGATATTGACGTATGGCATGATAATAATACAATCTTTTTTGTTTATTTATTCATACACAAACTCTTTTTGTTGGAGTTCTTCCTAATTTGAATTTATCGTAATTTAACGTTTGAAATTCTTCGTGCATTGTCAGGTTTTCCTATGACTATGAACAAATTATTAATAAAAACAGTATAATAGTTGACAAATAAAAAGATATTAAATTTTATTTACTATTAATAAAATGTTCTATTGAAATATAAAATTGTGTATTAAGCGTGCCATTTTATAATACAACATATAAATTCAAATGTAAATGAAGTAATTTATTGAACAAATTCAATAATAACATTGTAAAAATATGTCCTTCAACTACAAAAACATCACTTTATAAGAAGTGAAATATATTTGGATTATGACTCGTATCTTATTGATAAAAAAAACCTTATTTAAATAAAAGTTCATCAAAGAAAAATTATTTTAAATGCTCTTTTTGTTCTTAATTAATTTAAAGTGGCATAATTAATTCGTTCTCATTTATTTGCAATTTTAATTAAAATTTATTAACAGTTGATAGAATTTAAATTACATTTGATTAAAGGAGAACCGAAATAATTAATTAAAGAATGTTAAACAAAGTGAATAATGCTTTTTTAATTTTTAAATATAGTCAAGTCAGTTATTTTATTTCAGTCATGCAGGTCCAGAAATGAACGGTTCACATTTCTTAACCATACTCTTACTCATCCTCTAAACCATTCTCAGAAACTCTAAAATTACATAGCGTTAACTTTCCTATATTTATATCACATTATTGACTTTTTTATGTTTTCAAGTAGAACTTCTTAGGATAGGGTGAACCCACTAAAAGCCAACTTCAGGTGTAACGGAACAGCAATTCAATTACCAAAACTTTCGAGCACTAAGCTCTATACCAGTTCATGGGTATACGCGCATATGTGTTACGCATGTATAGTCTATGAAAATGATTTTTATACGTGCACCATACATACACAAAGAGAAAAGATTAATAAAAATTATTGACTTCATTAGTAAACTAGTCATATACTTGCAAAATTTGAGAAAATTATGATCTTAAGTTAGCAAAGCGTCTTCAATTATTAATTACATATTATGCTTATTATACAAAATAAATTTTATTTGAAAAATTTATAAATAAATAAAAAAAATAAAAATTTAGCAAAAAAATAGAGGATTTAATTATTTAAACCTCATTAATTCTCGTTTTAAATTTATTCTATTTGTAGAATTACAAACATAACAATATACTTTGAAATATCAAAACAATGTATTTTGTAAACAACAAATATTTTCATGTACTAATAATAGCTCAAAGTTGAATACTACTTCAATATTATTACACATTCAATTATCTTTTACATTCTAAATTACTTAACATTATATAATAATTAATAAAAAATATTTATAAATATGAATTTTATTAATGTATAAATAGGCTAATATTTCAAGAAAGTTTTTAAAAGGATTAAATCTAAATTTATGTTCTGACTTCAAAAATAAAATATTATTGCAATAATAAACTGAGTAATAAAAATAATAAAAATGCATATAAAATTAATTAAATACACAGTCTAAAAAATATGCTATCATTCGTATTAATATATGTTTTGATGAAAGCAGTTGATATGAGTAATATCAATGATTAAAGTGAATTGATTATGCAATGAATTATTAAAATTCAAATGAATTTAGAGTACATTTTACTTTTATTTTTATCAAGGTATTTAAGTTGATAAAAATAAACACTGATAACGAATATTTTTCTCTTATAAAAAAACAGGAATCTCACTATTTTAAAAATTAATTTATCAAAACAGAAGCAATAACAAATAATATCCAAAATTGATTTCTAAGTAACTTTATATACTTGTATCATTATTTTAAACATTGGAATAATTCTTATTTTAACAATGTATAATTACTATAAACAAAATAAATAATAACTCTTATTGTTATATTAATAATTTTACTTGGAATTTTAATTTAAATTTCATGAAAAGGCAGATAAGGCTACAGAAAATCCTTTTCACTGTACAATGATAATAAAATGCATAATTATAAAATGAATACTTATTATTAAAAATCATATTATATTATTGTATTATTATATTATGTACTATATAAGATATGTAAATAATTTAAATTTAAATTATTAATTAAACAAAAGTTATATAAAAATATCTACACAGTTCTTTTTCCAAATTTCAACTAGAATATTATTCATTTAATAAATGCCACTAAAGCCTAAATAATTTTACAATTAAATTTACAATCTTAAATTTTATAAATTGTTTTTCATTGAAAAACATCTGCATGAGATTAGGTAACTTTACACGTCACATGAGCATCTTCAATTCCTTATGTAAAATTACTAGCGACCTTCTAAATTACTAATTCTTACAATTATTTGTGACCCCGAAGACAAAAGCACAATGAAAAATTTTAAATAACTTGAAATTTAATTAAAAATCCTACACAATTCCAGAAACTCAAACATTAAAAAAAAAAAAAAATAAAAGAAAAACTCAACATTGATAATTTAAATTTTGATCATGGTGCAGGCAATTTTATTGGCCACTTAATAAACTATTTTCTAATAAAAGCAGTGCAAATAAAACGGTTATGCTTATTTAAAATGAACGCGCTTGAAAACAATGAGGGATTTAAAGACACAAAAGCAGATAATTAATCTAATTTACAACAGGACCATTCAAGCTCATCATAAAACACAAGCATAAATCTAATAATTCTGATGCACACGGAAACAATTCAATAAAACAAATGCGAGTGAATTTACACAAAAGCAAAAAAAAACAATAAATAAATAAATAAATAAATGAAAATAACAATATGAAATTACTAAAAGTGATAAACGAGTGTTGGTAAGGAAAGCATGATTGAAAAATAAAAAAAGAAAAAGAAGGGAAAAAATGTTACTGGCTAGATGAAAGCAGTGAATAACCCCGTTGGACGGGCCATGATCGATTTGGCCGCGGCCGCGTACCTTCCTCGACGGAATCGTCCGGCGTGGACGAGCACGTTTGAGCATTGGAGCGTGGAAGTAGGTTTTGCCTGTTGTCGCGTAATCTCGTGAAAAATTCGACCGCGTACTCGATGAGGTCGTCCGGCTGCTCGAGCAGGTAACTGATGGTGAATTCGAGGAGGATGTCGCGCAGGTCGTCCGGTACGGTGACTTTACCCGCGGCGTTGCGTTGACAGCTCATGTTGGTGACTAGCCCGTCGGTCTATTTAGTTCGCACGTAAAGCACACCGAGCAGAGCGGCCACTGGTTCGCGCAATCAGCAACGTCCGGTGTCGCGACGGCAACTCGATCGGAGAGCGAGCTTCTCAAATTCGTTTGCCCGCAAAGATGGCGATCATTTCGCGCAACGAGACACTGCCACTACTCACTAACGGCTCGATTGCGATCGCGGCGCGGGCGGCGTAGACACGCGTCTCGGATGGCTCTCCTATTGGGGGGCGCCGATCACTCCAACATGGCTCGTCGTGTAACGATCAAACGCCAGCGACGCAGTTCGTTTGGGCAATGATATACGCCAGCCGTTTCACCGCGCGCACCACTTCCTCCTTTACGATCGAGCACACACGTGAGCCTGTGTGTGCGCGCTGCTGCCTCGGTGTTCGCCGAGTCGCGCGCCTACCTCTACAAACCCAAACTTCTCTTCGGCCGCGCCGCTGTAATAGCCCTGTATTGGCGAGGACAGGTAGCCCGCGCGCGCCTCCTTGTGTACGTGCGCAGGAATGTCTAACTAGCAGCCGCCACGGTTCCTACCAATGTGCCCCTTTTAAACCCTTCCCTGTAAAAAATCGTCACATGAAACGGAATAGAATGGAATTGAAATTGACAATATTCAATTCGACGTGGGATCTTTTTACAATTGAAAGTATTACGAAAGTATTTCGATTTCATTGGACGGATTTCAGTTTATGGTAATTGTATTTCCCCATTAAATCCAGAGCTGTTAAATATCAGAAACGGAATTGAATCAGAGAAATTTGAATTTCACGAGTAATAGAAAACGGCTGAATATCGGCGGGGAATTAAAATTTTCAAATCTTATTGAAATCGAAATATATTCAATTCCGAAAACTTATCAAAAATTGAGTTGAATTTTCTCGATTCTATGGAGTTTTAGACCCTTCAATTTTTCTGCCGAGGAGCGATGTAGGGACTTCCATTCCTTATATTTCGAAATACCCGCACATAAGATATTTAGGACGTTATAAACAAAAAATATTACCAACATGGGATTCCATTATAATTCTTGTTTTAGTTATATTTATGATGGTAAAACTAAGGCTAGAATATACAATTTGTATGTATGTCCGATTGTTACCAAAATAAAATATCGACGCAAATATATTATTTGTTTACTTTTCCCTCCTTTCTGCTTTTCAATAACTAATTTAAAATTATCTATTTTTAATCCTTGATCAATAAATAGATCAGTGTACAGGGTGAATACCCGCGGTAACCAAAAGCACATGGGCCCGTTTTAAAATTACTTTTGCAGAATATAAAAATCTATTGCTTAATAAGATACAGTTTCGTCTATTTTACTTTAAAAAACTGTAATTTAAATAATAATTATAAACATTTTAGATACTCGAAGTTTCACCCATGTCGGCTTATTTTTTAATTAAATTAAATATCAAAAAATCAATTCAGCATTTTGAAAAGTCAAAATTAAAATAAAATGTAAATATTGTTTATTTGTTTACAAGTAATTATCTGTAATTGATCATAGTATCTCTGAATGAATGTCAAGCGTATCAATTAAACGACTAAATATCAACAATGCATCATTTTTCTAGCTGAAAAACTGAGGGTTTTAAAAACTGTCACATAATTAAAAAAATAGGGTCCACAAAATTAAGGAATATGTTAAGAAAAATAATGAATCTATAACCAATGAGATGAACAAAGATAGAGTGTATTTATAAGCTTTTCATGTTTCATGAACAGCATGAATTTATTTACTCTTCGAAATAAAAGTCACTTTCCAAAAGAAAAAAATAACAAAAGGGATATAAAGTAATCTGAATCATTGAGTTCCAGCCAATAATTGTCGAAATTGAAAACTCTATTACAGATTATTCATTTCAATCAGCAGTCGGTAAAACAGAACGTTTGTTTTGAATTTCAGTTACAACTGAGTTCTAATTTTTTTCAGTCACATGTTTGAGTGTATTAACAAAATATAAGTTCAAGTGTAATTTACTGAAATTAATAAAAATGGAGAAACGTCAATTTGATGAGCTTTTGGGCGGTGATCATATATTACCAAAAGATACACACGTTTTAAAATTTCTATCCGCAAGAGGAAATGAAATCGCACATCTCACTCAAGAATTGGGTAAAATTATAACCTAGAACTAATGATAATATTAAGCTTTATTAGATTATATATAAATAAATAATTATAATTTCATACATCAATTTTTTATCAAAATTTTTGACTTTAAATATTAGTCTAAACTTGTAATTCCATTATAATTATAAAAGTATGAAATGAAAAATCATGTATATATAAATAGTTAAATTATGAAAGAAAACAATGAATGGAATATTTTTTGCAGAAAATCCACAACAAACAAAAAGAATATTTCAAAAATTACCTGCGCATATGAGACGGCGTGTTATGTCTCATAATGCTAAACGTTTACCAAGAAAATTACGTGAAATTCATATTAAACAAATGGCAAAGGCAGGATTGCCTCCAAAAACAAAAACTCCATCGAGAAAACATCGCAGAAGACCACGAAATCTATTGGTTGAATATAATCGTCGTCAACGCAACAAATTTTGGATGGAAACTCACATCTGGCATGCTAAACGTTTTAAAATGATTGATAAGTATGGTTATAAAATTCCCTTGCATTCAAATGACAGGTGTTTTAGAGCCAACTATAGAGCTATCAAAAATCATTGTTTATTACAAGACATGTCTTATTATACATGCATAGAATTAGAAGGTCAAAGACAAAAATTATTAGAAATTTTGCTGGATCATTGTAATAAAGACACTTTAACGTTTCGTGCCAAAATTTTTGCAAATGGTGAAAGAGAAGGTTCCTTGATGTTTTTTAGATATAAAAGTTATCCCAAACATCCTCTAGGAAATATATATTTTTTATGGAATCCAGTGAATGAGTTATCAAAGTTAAGTACTGAAGAATATGATCTTATGGAGAGAATTCTTTGGATTTGGATTCATCCTGCTTTTTATAATGATGTATTAAATGAACTTATTCATAGCTTTCAGTTTATTATTCAAAGTAATGGAAATGAAAATATTGAAAAATTAGATATCGAATTACAGCAAAAGGAATGGAATAATGTTAACACTATGCCACCTTTATTTGAGTTATTGAAAACTGTAAAGAACCCTGTATATTGCAATAAGAATGGTTGTTTAATGACTATTTTGAAAAATAGCTTAAACAGATTTAGACTTTGTGGTCCTTTAGCATTGGACATCATAATTGATGCTTTGCGGTGTCCAACATTAGAAATTAAGAAAAAAGATGAAAATGATGTTCTCGATGAGCAGACAGAGAAAAAGTTAAAAATTGAATCTTGGTCTGAATCATATTATTCCATAAAAAGTAATCTACAGGCTTTAGAAGTACAAAAAGAGACAGTAAAATTAATATCAGACTTAGCACCTGGACAACTACCTCCCCATATGGTTCTTGCTTTAAGTGTACTTGATCCAAGATTTTATTTACCACTTAAAAGAGAAAAAATATCTCAAAATGAAAGACAGCAAAAAAGATTGTTAGAACCTCCATTTATGGCGAATAATAGTCCTCTTTGGGACCCAAATATTAGAAATTCTGTGATAGAACAGTTTGTTGCTTCTAGTGAGATAAACAAATTAAGAAGTGAAAATCTTATTCCTGGAGTACAAAATGATATTTTATTTGATGAAGATATTATGAGTAAAATTCCAGTTATATTAATACAGAAAACAGGAACAACTGCTAGATCTTTATTAAAGAATAAATCTAATGGTAAATTATTGACATTATTTATATATGCTAAATTGCTTGTTATTATTTTTATTTATTTTATGATTTATTCAAGTAAATTAAATGATTAATAATGTTACATATATTAAATTATCTTTGTTTTGTTTTTTTTTTGTTTTTTTGTTTACTAGAACCTGATAATTTAAAAGTCACAAAAAATAAATAATATTATTAATGGTTAATTTTTCTTACAGTACATATCATTACTAATTTTGTTTATTTATTAATCTAATTATAAATTATTTGCATTAATGAATCTAACTTATTAATTTCATAGGTTTTACATCTGGAATTGATGTTATTCTTCCTGCTGCTTGGTCAATGCCATTCTGGCTTGCTTTTATTCTTCGTTGTGCTAAATCAGCTGGTTTAAGAGAATCTCTGATGATATGTATTGAATCAGAAAATTTGACTTCGCCAGACTATTATTATGATCCTGATACTGAAATATGTAAAAGGGAAGCAATTGTAAGGAAAGAAGAACTAATGATAAATTATTTCCGAAGACCACCTAATAGACGAGTCAATTTTATAAAATACAAAGTAGCGGAACCATTTTTTTGTAACTGGGATTTATTAATGAAAGAATGGGTAGGCTCGTCTGAATATTCGGTTTACAGGAATTATAAAAAATTAAGAAATTTACAAGGTCAAATTTTACAAATGAAGAATATATCAATGCCTATTTTTACAAATGAAGAAATAATTAATTGCCTTATACCTGTTCGAGTAACTTTAATCAATGGAGGAAGGCCTAAAGATTTTGCTATGATTTGTTTACCAAAATCCGATGATATTTTAATGTATAAGAAAAATAAAAAATGGACCGGTGCTGAACAAAAACAATGTATAGATACTTTTGAAAAAGGACGTATTGAATTAAGAAATAAACATCGTACATTACTGCAAAGATTGAAGAAAAGGAGAATCCGTGCCTGTAAAAAGATTAAGGAAAATTGTACAAATCCTTTGGTAATTAAGAAAAGGATAAAATCAATTAAAATTCAGTTTGCATCAATTGCAAAAGGATTTATTGATCAACAAATTAAAGTAATGTCTAAAATGTATCTACCAAAACCGAAGTCAGTAAGGTTTGAAGGTGACAGAGAAACGTTTGGATATGTTACTAAAGGTCAATTTTGTTATTCAAACGCAATTGGTATAGGAATTGGATATGTAGTAGCAAAAGTGCTTTTAAATTTAATTGAACAAAAACAAAATTATGTTCTTGTTCGAAACACAACGTCCAGATTCTATAGATTAGCAAAAATAGATATTATTAACTGATATCTATTAATTTAATAGTATAGTTTTATGAAGTGCGCAATGAGCATGCTATTAATTAAGCACTTTTTTATTGTTATATATCTCAAAATGTAAATATTATTGCAATAAATATCTATTAAAGTACTTTTAAGATATGAAATTGATAAATGTCAAATATGTAAATTTTGCAAATAAAGTATTCTTAAGTAATCAACTGTCTATTTTTTATATTTTATATCAATTATTGATTTTTTTAAATTTATAATTATAAAATTAGGCTGTAATATTGAATAAAACGAAAAAATACAAATAAAACATTTTTGTTTATAAATTATTATTGTATAAGTTGAAATTGTAGTGATATAGAATGAAAAGTTTTATTAATAATGAATAAAAGTAAAGAAATTTAAATATAGAATTATAATCAGTGATTGAAAGTAATTATGTATAATGATATAATAAAAACATTAATTATTTAAACAATTTAACAGTTTAATATTTGAATCGTGAAAATCTATTTTGTATAACATAAATTTTTTTTAATTTTCAAACATTCCAAAAGTAGATAGATCCTTCTGTGTAGGATAACTGGTTTGAGTTCCTCTTTTCAATACAGATTGAGCAGCAACTTTCGAAGCTTTCTCTATTTGTTGTGACAAAGTTAAATGAGGAGAACGCGCTATAAAGTATGCTAAAGCACCCAAAAAGCAATCTCCAGCTCCCTGAAATAGCATTTATTAATTTCGACTTAAATATCTTTACTATTAAAGGAAGGAATTTTATGTTCAAATACTAACTGTTGTATCCACAGGGGTTACCCTTTCAGTTTTTACATGTTGGGCAACTTTGTTTTCAGAAGTTGCAAATACAACTCCCAATGCTCCTAATGTGATAATAATGATTTTACATCCAAGCTGAAAAAATTTATCAATAGCTGTTTGTGCATTTAGTAAAGTTAAAGGTTGAATATCTGTTATAATTTCTGCCTGCAAAATGAAAAGAATACTTAAAGAATATTCAGTATTTTGATTGATAAATTATTTGTAGACAATTTTTACATTAAGTTTCTGTACACATTGCTATATAAAAACAAATAAAAAACAATAAAAGTAGTTTATGTAAATTACCTCTGTTTCATTAACGCAAAAAATAGAACACAATTTGAAGATTTCTGGATCAATTTCAGTTCTAATTTTTGCAGGTGAAGCATTTACAATAGAAACACCTATAATAAATCCAATTAATTACTTTATTTCAGAATGTGTTATATCAAAATACAACACAAAGCACATTTAATAATTACCATGATTTTGATAATGTTTAAGAGCGTGTAAAGTTGTTTCCAAAGGGGTTTCAAATTGAAAAAGTAAAACTTTACAACTTCGAATTGCATCAGAAGCTTTTTCTATATCTTTTGGAGACAAAAATGAATTAGACCCTGGTACAATTACTATACTGTTTTCACCTGAAATTTTCGTATTGAATTAAAAATATTTTATTACAATTTGTAATATGCAGTGTACTGAACATTTCAAAAACTTTGCTTCCTCATATTTACTTAATTTAAATGAAATTTTATAATTACATAAACCTTTAAATAATTCATATCTGTTTCACTTTTCACCTTTGTATACTTTTATAGAATAAAAAAAATAAAATCATTAAGCTATTCAGAGAATTAACAATCATTTAACATTGAATTATTTGCCTATTAGCTTGTTTTTATTAAAAACATACCATTATCCGCTACTATTATTTGTGCCAAACCGGAATGAATATCTTTTTCAAGTTTTATGTAATTAACATCAACATTTTCTAGTTTTAATTTATTTAAGTATTCTTTTCCATATGTATCAGATCCAAGCTGAAAGGAATAATAATTGTTATATAAGTAAAAAAATTGGTTCTCATGGTAACTGAAATTGGTCTTTTCAAGAACTAATGATAATAATAATAAATTAAAAATAATATACAGAGGCAATAAAAAGAGTAGAAGCTCCAAGTTTTGCAGCTGCAACACATTGATTAGCTCCTTTTCCCCCAAAACCTTGTTCAAACTTCACTCCTTGCACAGTTTCTCCTGGCTTTGGTAAATTAGGTGCATACCTGATAGTTTTAATAATCGATTTTGTCAAATATATGGCTAAATATTGTAATAATTAAACATTTATTACATAAATGTTTATACAAAAACTAATTTATAAATAATCCAAATAATCAATATTGTTGAGTGGTACAATAAAATTTATTTTAACAAAATATGTTCTGTGATATCTACGCAAAATATTTAAGAAAATTTTTGAATTTAGCTTGATAATATTTGTATCAGTTACATAAAATAAATATTATCCTTGTCACATAAAGTCATTTAGTAATAAAAATTGTTTTGTAATTAAAATTGATTAAAAAGTAATTTTGTTTTTATGATTACAAAGTTCTTACCACTTAACTTTTTACACAATAAAAATATTATTAATATACTCGTTCAAGTATATTTAGTTTAAATTCCTAATATTAATATCTTTCTGTATCAAATCTTTTAAAAATTATAAAGAACAACATTCAATATTTGAAGTAATATTTATTTAAAAATTCCAAATGTTTGAATTTAATTGTTATGAAAAATTAATTTTAAATTAACTGTTTATTAGGATTATTTATACTATAAAATAGTACAGTTTAATGTGATATCATAGTTATAGAATAATAAAAATAAAACAACAAGTGTGCAATGTTACTATTTAAAATTTATTTTTCTTTATTTTGTAGATATATCTATATTAAATAGGATGTCGTAAAAATCAATAAAATCCAATTACTTACGAAATAAAATCTATCATACACGAACCAATAACACCTACATCATATGTAGACATTTCGTTGCGAGTAAAAGCTCAAATAACTGTTATTAAAATATAATGGAATCTCTCGATAGGGATTTCAATGAAATATGAATACAAAGATTTTGATATCTTGGGTATATTTCAATATTTCAGATGGATAATCATAACAATAATGCAAATTACTGCAAACTGTGATTAGATTATGTACACAAAAAATTGATTTCAAACACCGACTCCTCACTAAAATGAAATTGTGACAGCGTTTACGCAAAAATATGTTACAGATAACTCCACAAGTTTATGCAATCACGTAGATCCTGAATGCTCTTAAATGAACCAAATATAAACTGTATCAGGAAAAAAAACATTGATTTATGTTAATAAGCGTGATTTAAAAATACGAACGCCATCACGTTTTTTAACATCTGCCAACCAATGCGAAGCTCTTTATATTGGAACGTGCCAGAATCTTAGGGTCGATTTACACTGAATAAATGCTTAAACGGCTTGTGGATCAATTATACGCTGAAACAAAATTCTTAGAAATTTCAAGTCGATAACGTCATCTCGTGTCAATTAATTAATTGCAATAAAATTATTACCTAATTACTTCTACATACACTTAGTTACGTATGAAAAATATCTGAATTCGAAGGATGATTTTTTTTGAAGAAATGGGTCAAAAACCATGCTGGATAGTAGAAAGAGGACATTTTATTCAGCTAATTGCTATTGATCATGTTCTTCCTTGTCTTTCTTAATAATATAAGTATCTATCTAAAACGCACCATTAAAATACTTTTGAAAACTCATAACTATGGGAGCAGTAGTACAGTACGCTAATCATCTTTCTAATTGTTAACCGATGTCTCTTTCAGAATGACATGTATTCTAGAGAGGTGTAACAATTGATTTGTCTTTTCCGCATAAAGTCGGGATATATTATTACATTGAAAATAAGAAATTATCTAGCGCTATTTATTTATTCTGCTCTTCCATTTATATATTTTTCTCTGTTTATATATATTTATTTATTTTTTCAACAGGAAAGATATTGATTTTAGTGAGTTTCAAGAGTATTTTAAAAGCGCAATACTTTACATAGCTCTAGAAATTCCGCGAAACTTTTAAATGAGACAAATTTGGAAGTATTCTCAAGTGTTACTTATTAATTATAAGATTAGCGTTGCAATTTAGAATAACATGTCAGGTAATTTCATCTATTACGGTTGTAAGACTTTTTCAAGAAATTTCTTGACATCCTTCATTTCCTGTAATAAGAGAAATTTTATTTTTAGTACAAATTAAATTCCGGGATTAAATTTCTGAAAAATATTTCCATTCAATTAGCCGCTTGACGCATAAAATTTATGAATTTAAATTGACATAACATACCTCATCGGAAGATGTGTGCATCAATTCCCGATATGTTTTAAATTCTATCTGTGTCATAAATTGCTTAAGGATTGTTGAAGTCAATAGACCCCATCTGTAAGGAACAATTGGATCAAAGTCTCCATGACACTGAAGAAGAGGTGTATTTTTGTTACCTATGGCTACCTAAAATTTGAATAACGCTGTTAGTTTTTGTAAGTTGAAATTTAAGTAAACATATTAATTAATCATCACTTACATCCGGGAATTTCTGATACAATGGAATCCAGGCTGAAAGGGCTATAATGCCCGCCAAAGGTTCAGGAAACGTTAAAGCACTGTATATAGCTAACGCCCCACCTTGAGAAAAACCTCCTATTGCTATATTTTTCGTGGGAATTCCTGCAGCTACTTCATCTGCAATCATGGAATGTACCATTTGGGCTGCTTTTTTAATTCCGTCTTCATCTTCTGGTCCGCTCGGGTCCAAAGATTTTATATCAAACCTTAGGAAAAAATTAGATACCTTTTAATGTTTTTAATAACTATTTATACAATGAACTGTCGAAAACAGTTTAGGTATTTTCAAAAACAGTAATGACTGTCAAATATTGTTGATTTTCTTACATGCGTTTTACTTTTCTCGGACATTATATAATTTACATTTTTTTTTTTTTTTTTTTTTTTTTTTTTTTTTTT
>JABFPN010000666.1:0-40296 GCA_022817305.1 Leptoteleia sp. ZL-2020
AATTCGCTTAAAATTGATTTAATAATTCAGACTTTTTAATTGAATACAATTTTCCCATGTCTAAAAAATATGCTGAATCAATTGCAAGCATCAAATCAGCATTTACAGAATAATAATTACAAAAACACTAACTCCGCGGCAGCAGACTTACTGCATTACCTTAATTTAAACATTTATTTAACCCCAGTTGAATATTCGGTGGATATTATAACATTGACTTTTATAAATAAATTATTAAAAGCAATAATATTATTACAAAACAATGTTTTGATGTTTTTACGATTTTAGTAGAAATTGCGTTCAAAACAACCAGGGAACCGTTCTTACTTCGGAATAAACCCACCGTTGTAAACAAGCGGCAAAATTTGAATTTTTAGAATATTGTACCTCCAAATATTTCTCATAAACTGTGATAATAATTTTACTAATGAAAATTTAATTAACTGTAAATGAAAATATATGAAATCCTATTTTTGAATAATCAAATAATTTGCCACAGGTTTTTGAACGTAACTGTATAAATTCTTCTAACACGATACATTCAGAAAGGGATTATAAACGTATTTCAAGAAAGTTCATGATTGGTTGGTAAAGTCACTTTCGTTCTTACGAATGACTTCAGACCCTCCAAATTGTATTTACTTAATTGTATTTTTAGTAATTTTGCCTTGCTTGATTTTTGTCGTAAAATATTTTTATTTTAAAAAACAAAGATTTTAAAATATTGTGTTAAAATCGTTAAAATTATACAAAATTTCGTTATCGACCGGTTTTATTTACCACGCCATTTGTATTTTTGTTACCTGTTACGCCTATAGAGGCGTTCCGCATATCCACGTTGTTCTTGCATACTGCAATACGTGACGTCTTGCATAACTAAATTCAAGTAGAAGAATCTAAATACCGCATGAATAAAGTTAAATTTTAATTCCTCCTACTGAATATTTATAGTAGATATAAAAATTAGGTGGTATTCCGAATAAACAGTATTGTTAAAACAAACAAGTTTAATAGTTACATTAGTAATAATATTAATAATAATAATGAATAATAAAGAAGGTAAATTATAAATATTAATTACAATGCATTATTTTGTGTGCTTGTTATCTGTATATATAATAATTAATATTTTATACAATTTTATTAATGTAACTGTTACCATATACTTATTATTAGTAAAATTCACGTCTTAATGATTATTTTGTATATGTTCACGATATATAACATTTTCACAATAAAATGTTATAGAATATCGAATGAATTATTTTTCAGAATTAACAGCTTGGACTATTACCTACTTTAATAATTTAATAACAGAAGATGAAGATAAATCTGTTGGATTAGCTGCTATTGAAACATTAATGAAATTATTAGAACTTTCACAATGTAAGTTAAAATATTTTATTATTTTTTGAAGTATTATGATTAATAATAATATCCTGTATACATTTACATTAAAACTGTTAAATTTTTTTCAAGTAATTTAATAGTTTATTTTACTGACCTTAATATTTTATATTCATTTACTTATTGTAATTATTTTTAATTTCACATTTTAAATAATTGTTGGTTTTATATTTGAAATGTTTTGATTAAATATTAATTTGAAAACTACCTTTCAATATGAGACTAATTTTATAAATAGATTTGAATATATCACATTAAAATATAAAAATATAAAGTTAAAATCAAGTTATTAAATAAAACAATATAATGTAATCTGTCACATATAACAAAGTTAATTTTTAAATTTTGTTTTAATACAATGCATGGAGTTTTCTGTATTGCATTATAAATTTCTCTCAATTTTAGGTGAAACTATTCAAGAATTAAGATCTCACATGTTAAAAGCCATTAAAGCAATGAAATCCACAAATAATCCTGCCACTTCAATAGCTTCAGGCTCAGAATTATTTCTAAGATTTATTACTTTAACAAATTTAGATAATCCAGTAAGATTTTATTTGTTATTACACTATAATTTTATCCTGCATAATTTTAGATATATAACAAACTGATGTAAATTTTAATAACATATATTAATTAACATAACATAATTAGCATACCCAATTACAGTGAATTCTATACACCTTTATCTTTGTTTCATACTTGATTGAAATAAGTGTGAAGAAGAAAAGATATTAATGTTCATAGGATTCATTACCGCTCGGAGTATAATAAATAATTTTATATATTTTAGTCTTATGAAGAATGTAAAAAATTAATGATGGGGAGAGGACAAATCTTTATAGAAAAGCTAAAAGGTGCACGTCAAAAGATTGCTGAACATGCAGTACGGTTGATCGATAGCAATCATGTAATTATCTTATTATAATTACTCTGGTTCAACTCATAAAATGAAATAATATTTATTCAAAATCTATTAGTATAAAATAAGAATTCTAAATTAAAATTACTTCTTATGTTGTATAATAATATCTTATATTATGTATAATTATATTATGATAATTTTAATTTATATATCACTTAGTACCTGTAGATGAATTTATAGATATATTATTTATACTTTAACAAATCTGTAAAATTGTAGTCAAACAACAACTTTCATGTTAATTACATTTAATATAATTATAATTATTTTGGATTTATAGCAATGTCATTTTATAATAAATGGTACCTTATATTTATAGAATATTATGACGTATGCAAAATCAAGAGTAGTATTAAAAACACTAAAGTTGGCAGCAGAAAAGAAATTGCATTTTCATGTTTATGTGGTCGACACAAATGATAATGGTGGTGAAGAAATGTATAATGACTTAAAACAATTGAATATTAGATGTTCATTAATACAATATGAAGATATTGGAAGCATAATTAAGAATATCAATTATGTCATGATTGGAGCAGAAGGAGTATGTCATAGTGGAGGAATAATTAATAAAGTAATATATTAATAATTGATTTTCTAATTGTTTGTAATATTTTAATAAGATTACAATAAGTGATTCATGTCATATTCATTAAACATATTATTAAAATAATAATATTAACAAAATATATTGTAATTACATAATCATTTATTAACAACACATGTTTTGTTGCAGAGTGGTACATTATCTATTGCTATTTATGCTCATGAAATGAGAAAAGAATTTTATGTTCTTGCAGAAAGCTTTAAATTTACCACAATGTGCCCATTTGATGATATACCAGATGAATATAAGGTGAAACTATTTTCTAATTTAAGTGTGTAATGCTTCATTTTTTAAAATAATTACATCTTGATATTAACAACAAAAATTATTTTAGTATACTCGTAGTATGATGGAGAGTGGAATTGCAAAAGATAATCCACTTGTGGAATATATACCCTTAACATATGTCCGTCTAATTTTTGCGGATACTGGGATTTTTACAGCAGAAGCTGCAGTTGATCATATTTTACAACTTTATGTATAATAAAATTAAGTTCCTTGGTATGTAAATATGTATATTATACAGTGAAGTTACATACATGCAATTTTGTATACCTTTATAACTCAATAGAATGTAATAAAAATAAAACATTACATAAAAATCATATTTTATGCATATTTGCATTTTAAGTTTAACAATTATGGAATTTAATTATCATAAAATTCCATAATTTACTTTGGAACATTCATTCGAAAATAAATGAAATATTCTGTGAAATATTTTGATTAATGTAAAATAATTAATCTCTATACTTTATCGTTTTAAATAACTCGTATCGTTTTCATCTCAAATTCTTAAAATGATTTGTTGCGCACATTTGTCATGTAAATTAAACATTTAGAGGCAAATGGAATAATAAAAAAGTAGCCAATTTTTATCGAGTTATGAATTTTTTATTTATTAGATTCATTTATTTTGTAGTAAATTTATCAAATATCAAAGCGTAAAATAAGAAAGAAAAATAATTAACATGAGAACGGTAAAATTAATCTTAATATCTACAATTATAAAATTTAATATATTGCATTTTCTTTTACTTGTTGTGTATGAATCTTTTACAGTCAACTAAGTAATTAAAATGTCATTTAGTATTATAATATAAAAATAATACTAGATCATTTAATTTCATGAAATCTACTTAAACAGAAAAAATAATAATTTATAACTCGAGCCTTTGATTGTTTGAACTTCATAATTAAAACAGTTTAAAGACCAATTGATGACGATCGTCCATTTGGATTATGAATGGGAATAGGTACTGGTTTTGAAATGCACCATTCATACCAAACATTTTTTGGTTTACAGCACCGCCAAAAGTGAATAACCACTTGATCACCTGCTTTCAATTGAACTGGTTCCTAATAAACAAAAATATACTTTATATATGTTTTCCAAATGCTGGTGTAAATAAAATAAAAATTTACCAAGATTTTAAATTATATGTATAGCAAATATATTTTACCTTAATTGGGAAAAAGATAGGGAACCAGCTTATCATCCCAGGACTGTGAGTATTTGGTTCGATGCTAAGTGTTACATCATCATATAATATTGCATCAAAATATCCAGAAATTCCATGCAACACTGTATTTACTTTTACATCAAAAGTTCTTACTTCATATCTTTTATTACTGTGAGGTTCTATAAAATATTACAATAATTGTTTTTTGTTAATATATCAGGTAATTTTGTATTGTTTTTCGTATTAATGGAATAATATTTACCTCTGTTAGGATGTTTAAATGTAAACAAAGCCTGTGGTTCATCAATATCATATTTGTTTTTCAAATGAACAACGTATGATGTTTCAAAATGTGCATAAGGATATTTTTGGTGTTCCTTGATTTGCCTTACTTCGTTATATAATTTTGATGATTGGACCGGTGCAATGTAAGATGTGTATGAACATGGAATACTGATGCCATCATCTAATATAAGCAAATGTATAAATAAGAAAAAATTAATTATTATTAAACTTGTTTAATTTAGTATTAACAAAATATTTTATTAGTTTAACATAAAAACTGCATATATAAATAAAATAATAACTTTTAATTAAATACATTAATAAATGTGATTGTTCAAGAACAATCTGTATTCACCTAGAATCTAAAAGTACATTAGTTACTTGTATGAGCTTACGAAAATATGTACCTTTTAGAAACCTATGTACACCATCGAGACATTCAGGTGATAATTCATTGTCACCAAAAGAACCTAGCAATTCTGACACAAGAATATCTGCTTTTTCTGGAGCAACCCATTCTCTCATATCACATGATACAACAGTTACTTTTTCATGCCAGACTTCCTGTTGTAATGATTGAAGCCTGTATAATTTGTAATTAAAAAACATTATTAGTGTTACAAATTACACGTCAATTTCTTTATATACCTTAAGTAATAATCGTTTAATATATATTAATAACCCTCATTTTATTGAATTAATTTTGTTAATAACAAAATTGAATTAATAAGTCCCACCTTGGCAAAGAAATGCCTACAGTCGTTTTTAAGTTTAATTAACCTCAAAATATTTTTTTTTATCTATTGACTTACGTTAAAACAGCATTAGGATTTTTTTCTACTGCATAAATTTTAACTCTTTCTTTAGCATTTGTTGCAGCATTTAAAGAAGCGCACACTAATGGCCCTCTGCCAGCTCCCAATACCATAATGACACTAGAAGTGAAAATGTTACATAGAATTAATTAATGTTGTAAACAAATCATAAGTCATATACAAAGTCTAAGTTAGTATTTTAAATATTTCTTACTTACATAGGTTTAATATTTTTTATATCTCTAATATTTCTTACTTACATAGGTTTTGATGGAGATTCTTTTCTTTTATTTTCACTTTGAGAAATATCAATGATGGCTTTTAAAATAGCACTTTGATATTGAGAATACTTCACAGGATCTTTTTCAAACACTTCGTATGTTCCTGATTCAAGATTATCCATAAGTGGTTGTAAGGGACATTGTAAGAAATCTTCATACCCTCGTGCAAAGTTTATAATAGGATCATTTGTTTGCCAATTCTGGAAAAATTTCATTAAATTTTATATAGAAACAATTTATAATAAAAAAATGTACACAATTTAATTAAATTCATAGTGTTTTTTTATACAAATGTGTATGATTTGGAATTGTTCTATTTTCTTTATTAAAAAATAAGTTAGTAATACCTGCCACAGAAAATTAAGGTAATGATAATAAAAATCAATTTTTCCATAATGATTAGCACCTGTAAGAACAAACTGCACATCTAATGAATAAAACCTTTTCACTAATGCTTGATGTGCTTTGCTAAGTACAGGATAACCTTTTTTATTGGTCATAAATATATTTGTAGGTAAAATAAGGCATTTTATTGGTTCACCTAACCACCTTTTTATCTGCAATTAAAGAAACATATGTTGTAGACTTGTAAATAAACTAAGTTCAAAAATATTGTTTAATTTTTATAGTTGGATACAGAAAACTAGCAAATTAATTATGATAATTTGTCCATTTTTACTAACTATTGCATGGTTCTAATGGGATATCATTACTGGTTGAGTTTACCAAAGTGTAAGTATTTAAAAATATTAACACATTGTTTTGAAAATTAATATTATAACATATTGCTGAATAAATTCAGATATGACTAATGAATATTTTTATATTATACCATATTATATATAATTTTCAAAACAATCTATATATTTTTATTAATTTTCAAAACAATATATGATCTACAATTTCAAAACAATAGTAAACTTACTTCCTCTTCTTCTGGAATGTCATTACTAACTATCAAGGCTACACCAAGACGTCTATCATAATCACAGATTACACGAAAAGTATTCCACCATTCCCAAGGACTTTCAGGTTCTATTTCAAATTCTTCTTCTCTATAATGACGAGCTTGTCTTAATGGATTATCCATTGGAACTTGAATCCATACCTGCAATAATTATAATGTTATATAGCAATATAAATAATAATTCAACTTAAGTAATGAAAATCAAATGTATTTCATTGAGTCACATACAAATATTTGTACTGTATTAAATAAAAAGCAAGAATGTAATAGGTACCTGAAAGGAGCAGGAAGAAGTTAGTTTATTGTATATAATTTTTGCATAATTTGTAATTTTTTCAGCATTTCCTCTAAGTTTAAATGTAATGGCAATAAGTCCAAGGTGAGAGGCTAAAGATAACTCTTGATTTAGCATTTCTTCAGCATTTTGTTTTGTTATTTCAGAACCTCGATCACAATCTAAATAAGGTGATAAACTTCCAACCACTAATGAACTCCAATCTTTAAACAATAAATAATTATTAGGTTTTCATTTAAATTATTGTAAAATAAGAAAAATGTGAGTTTTCTATTAATATATTTAAGTATTTTCCATATACACTATTATGTGTATATATATATATTATATTACTTTATAAAGGTACAATTTATCATTAGAATGTTTATATATAATACAAACCACAGCTACGTAGAACAAGATCTGGCCTAGTAAATGGACTATTTCTCTTAATATTGGAAACAAATTCTCTTCTATATTGAGGATGGACTATTGGAGCAACAATAAAATCAAACCTGTAAAAAGTATATTCTACCATTATTATACCATAAAAAATTTCAATAATATATATGAAAGATTGAAAATGCAAAATAATGTTTTTTTAATTACAATTTACATAAATTAAAAACAAATTGTAAAATACAATCTTGAGAATTTTTAATTAGTAGGTACTCTTTTAAAATATTATATTTCATTCATGTATTATTTACATTTCGTATAAAAATTAGGTGTAACTAATAATTTTATACTAGTGTCTGGATTATATATGCATGTATACGTGTAACTGAATATATTTATTATAATCAATAAATGAATCAATTATATCTCTTGTATATTGAAATACAAAGAAATGACAATAATAAAACGACTACACAAAGTTTTTTAAGGATAGAGAACAAAATATTAATATTGTTAAATAAACAATTCAAAATAATATATTTATCTGAACATTTTTAGGTTATTTAAGTTGTGTACTTACTTCGATGTGTTTGTTATGCTAAGACATTCTTTTAGATCAGGAACAGCGAAAAATTCCAGACCGCATGACACTTGTCTTTCATGTGCCATGATGATCTTTTAACATTATTTTTTTAAATATTAATTATTGATAATCCAACCGGAGTTGTCTAATATAAATAATTTGTATCCCAAAACGCGTCACTTTCAAATACAGATTTAAGTTACCATGCGCAAATGCAAAATACACTACTTCTAGTTTTGACCATTGTGGCGCCATAATCTTATAACACTACATTGTTAATAAAAGCTCAGGCAAGTCTATGTTCTTTTCGTTTAATTTGTTTTAGGAAGTGATATTAGGATTTGTTTAAAAATTGAACATTATTATTAATTATTAAACTAACAAAATGCCACCTAAATTCGATCCCAATGAAGTCAAGAAAGGTATTTATCTTTTTTCAAATGTATATTTCATAGATAAAAAACACGTTTTGCTTCGATTATATATCAATTAATTAAATCGTTTTATTCAAGTTTTCTTGAGATGTGTGGGTGGAGAAGTTGGTGCTACATCCTCCTTGGCCCCGAAAATCGGTCCTCTTGGTTTGGTGAGTATTTTTAAGATAAAATATCATAGGCGATACGTTTTATATTTAACATAAAAAAGACATAACCTATACTCAAAGTATCTTAATTTAATTATTGAAAATATTATTGTGTGTTTAAAAATGAACAGTTGTTTTTATTTTCAAAATATATACATAGTTAAAAGAACAAAAATTTTTCACATTGATATTTATTTATTTATTTCATAAAATGGATAATGACAATTAATAATACTTATTAACATATTCAATAAAATTTTAATTTTAGTCCCCAAAAAAAGTTGGTGATGACATTGCCAAAGCAACAAGTGACTGGAAGGGGTTGAAAATAACAGTTCAATTAACAATTCAAAACAGACAGGCAACCATTTCTGTTGTACCTTCTGCTGCTTCTTTGATTATAAAAGCTTTAAAAGAACCACCAAGAGATAGGAAGAAGGTCAAAAATGTTAAACACTCTGGCAATTTATCATTTGATGATATTGTTTCTATTGCGAGAGCCATGCGACCAAGATCTATGTCGCGTAAACTGGAAGGAACTGTGAAAGAAATTTTAGGAACTTGCCAGTCTGTTGGATGTACTATTGAAGGAAGACCTCCTCATGATTTAATTGATGATATTAAAAATGGAGAACTTGAAGTTCCAGAAGAATAAATAGTAAGTTGAAAGTCTATAGCTTACATTTTTATTTTTTGTTTAATTCATGTTAAATTATTAGCAAATTTTCAAATAACACCAATCTTTATCTGTATGTGAACATGTTTATTGATATAAAAATGAATTTGAAATATCATTAATTTTAAATGTAAGCTAATAGACTCAGGGTAGGGGTTGGCATCCCATCCACCAGATCAAGATTTAACTTGGATTACAATCTTGATTGGTAAAATAGCCACCAGAACATATATGTTCTGATGTAATGTCAGTTTTTTGCCTTTGGTATAAAAAGTAAATCATCATTTACACTTTCATATAATAATATTAAATGAATGGACAAGTGGCAAGTTATAGAGTTTTAGGTTAATTTAAATTATGATTATTTAATTATGAATTGGTACTCTATATTTCAAAAAGTATAAAAATATTAAGTAAAAAAATTAATTACAGAATCTTTAAATATAAAACTTTGTTATTATAAATTTAAAATATTCTAGAATATCATATTTTTTTAAAAAAACTGACGTTTTTAAATATTTGTAACTATATACATATATTAATGATATATCTATTATAATTACATTTTTATTTGTTATTTTCAGATAAACTTTAATGGAAATAAAAATTTTTTACACAAATTTGACTTTTCATTCATACTAAATAAATCATCCATTTCTCTAATGTAAAACCCTAATAATCTATCCATAATGACTTTTCTACTTAGCCTTTTGACTATTCTAAAACTGTATCGTCAAATAAAAATAATTCTTTCAAAAGAAAGATGAAATAATGTAACTTTCAGTGTAAAAATCACTTTATATGATCTCTTTATTAACAGCTTAAAATGATAATAATAATCTTACAAAATAAATGCATCAACACAGGTAATTAAATACATGTATAATGCTTTATGTAGAAGAAATGCTTTTATTTTCATTACAGATAAACTCTAGGAACCTTTTCATCTTTAACTTTACATAAAAAAGAAACTCTCATGAAAATAATTGTATTATTGATAGTGATTATATTGAAATGTCAATCTGCCATAAAAATTCAGACAATTTTTAAATACATTCAAAAACTGAAGTATATAAGTATGTAAACATGAAAATTTATTCTGAAATGTGCCTGAAAACCGAAAGTTTTTAATTATGATTAATAAATAATAAAGAGCGAATGACAATAGGACTCATTACTGTTGATATTTCTTTATATATATGCCTGGACGAATTTTACAAGGACTTCCTCAGTGGCAGTAATTGATTTTAAAATTGTCAATGATGTTTTCAGACATAATCTTATGGTTATTTCAGTGATTTGTGTGGAAGGAAGTAAGATATTCTTTGAAAACACATCGATCAAAATATCAACACGTTTATAAAGTTGTCACAGTTTGTATGTACATTTAGTTCATTCTGTACAGTTAATGATGTTGAAAATATCGCAAGTGAATATAGAATATATATATGTTCTTTTTTACAATTCCTTTGAAAATTTAACACACAGAAGGTAGTTATTTATTAAACGTTTCAAAAGTTTTTTTGAAGGGTAAAGTCATTCTGTATTCTGCAATGATATTTCAAATTTGATGAATCATAACAAAATAGTTCTGATTGTTATTACTATTATAATGATTAAAGAAGAATAAATTATTAAAATAGAATTAAATAGTTAACAATGAAATATAAATTATGGTAATTAGGATATTAGAGAAAAATTAATTCATATTTCCAAAATCCTATTTTGTATCATAATAACACTTTTAAATTTTTTCAAAATACTTTTTTATTTTAATCATTGGTTGATGAATATTCTAAAATAGGTTCTGATGAGATCTTTGTTTTATAATATATGGAGAGACAAATATTTGAAATAAAAAATATACACCATCTAATTTTAAATTTTAATCTACTAAGTTCTATTGGGGATAACATTGAAATTCTGTGAAATTTTTCATCAAATATAAAAAATAAATATTCCTAGAATAATAGTTCAGTATTTTACGATATAAAAGAAATTATAAGTTTTAGGGCATTATTTACTCACGGGAAATATACTAGGATTATTAGAAAATATTTTAGAATATTTTTTCAACAATGGTTAAAATAAAAATATATTTATTTATTAGAATATTTCAAGAATGTTTTGTGATAAATGGGAAAATTAATTTGCCATTTTACATAAAAATACGAATATGACAATATTTATAATTGAAGTTTTAAATTGCCACGTCTCTCCTCAGTTTTATTTATTTTTATATTCACCACAATAAGAAGTAATTCATTTATTTTGTGGACGTGTTTGGTTTTAATTAATTCTTTGTAGTTTGGAAGTATATTGATTTTTTATATAAATTTATTAATTAATAAAAAATTTAAAATATGGTAGTAATATAAATTTGATATTTTTAAGAATGTCATTGAGCTTTTGCGATTCTATAAAGTAAAGAATCTTCCCATATCTTTCCCTTTTTAATGTTCAATTAAAATTGTTAGTACACATACAGATACATAAAGTAAAATTAAGTATTATTCTTCAAATGAAAGCAGTTTGGTTTATAATTCAATGAATAAAAAATTTTAAAATAAAAAGTTGGAACATTCGTAAATTAATGCATGTTAATAAAATAATGATAAATTTATATTGCCAATAATTTTAATTGTGTTCAAGGTTCCTACCAAATTGAATTGCTAAAATTATAAAATAATTATAAAAATTAAAAGTTATAAAACATTCATAATATCATAGCAGTGAAATTTCTTTATTATTTAGTTAAAAATATAAATTAGTACCTTTATAAGATACATTAATAAAATGTGTTATATTAAATTGATGTAACAAAATCATATAATTTACAATCTGATTTAATTAAATTGTATTGCATGTTACAGTAAACTTGATGAATGTATGTATTAAAAATTGATGTAAAAATAGATGGTTTATAAAAATTTTTAAACTATTTATATCTAAGATTATAAATTTGTATACAAGCTCGATAATATACATTTTCTTTTACTATTAATTTTATATCATGTTTATACTGTGTTATATAAAATATATTAATGCTTCCTGATTATTGGATTATTTTATATACATGTACTGTTTGTGTGCATGACATGGGACTTTCAAGTATAAAGAAAATTTAAACAATATATTTTCCATATAAATATACTTATAAATTTATCATGTATTTATATAAATATATTTATTACTAGTTGCCCATGTTCTTATTTAATTTCTCATTAATAGTTTAAGAATGACAAATACAACTTTAATTTACTGTGATATTTAAATCAATCCTTAAATGAACTTAATTTCAGTTAATTTTATTTAAAAAAATAATAGAAATGAAAATGAAAAACTTGATACAATAACATTTCTTTACATTAATATTATAACTCAAATATTCTTTCATGCAATAAAAAAATAAAAAAATAACGATTTTTTATGTTTGCACTGGTATTGGGGGAAATTTTGCTTTAGTATTTATTTAAAATGTGTATAAATAATAATACTGTTTTTTTCATATCAAATATTTACTCGAACATGTTCATTTTTATTATATAAATTATTAAAAAATACATTCTATTTTAACAAGATTTAATAATGCAGAACTATATACAAACTTACAAAGATCATGTTTTCAGCAAAGAAAAATCATGTTTTCAAATTTCATATATTATTTAGCTATTTCAGACTATCTCCTCGCTATTTTACAAATACTTAGATAATAAACGAATAAAATGTATTTTTCAACATTATGCTAACAATGCTGCTATTCATATTAACTTGACCATTCAATAATTTTGTTTGGTAGGAACCCTGACACAATAAAAATTCATTAACTAAATGCATGATTCATAAGAATAAGTAGATCATCACTTTGAGAAACTATAAGCGTGACCGAAAAAAAGATCTCTACGTTAGATCACACATATAGGCAGTAATGTCTCACGACAGTTAGAAAATAAACATAATTCGCTGGATTTTGATTGTAGTTGCGATTTAGATTTTATTGAATAATAAACACATTTTTGCTCATTTTCGTATCATTGGAACGAGAGCTATCGATTTTCTTAAAAGAATATCCCTGCAACACAGTCCTTACATTTAAGTATAATGGCTTTGCTTTTTTGCTCAATACATTTGTGTAACCTCTGTTTTGCTTCGTTTCAAATTATTTTTTTATGATCTCAAAATTGTAACTAGGCACAAGTGTTGCAGCAGCCTTGTAACTTTAAAGAAATAATTTCGCAGATTCTGAGCCAGTAATTTGTGCTCAGCAGAGGGACTGCAAATTGACCGTTTACAGAGGTATCCAAAACGATAATATATGCGTCACGAATACATAATAATAAAATCAATGAAAAGGCACAACATGTTTAAAATTGAAGTCATACGAATTGCAAAGTTTTTTGAAAAATAGATATGTTTTTCAGTTCACTGCACGAATAAGATTATTTTTGGCAGAGTTATTGCATTTTTTATTGTTTTATAAGTTTATGCCTTTTTGTTTGTTGTAAAGGGCACATCGATGTTTCAAAACTTTGCAAAACGATTCATTCTATTTAAAAATATAAAACAGTTCCTAGCGCGGCACACTGGAATCCCAGGGCTTACAATATTCTGTTCCTTTTTTTTTCATTTTCGTTCTACAATTTTCCTTCTTTTTCATTCCTTTCATATACATTCGCGATTTTTTGTAGGCCACAACCTGATTCATTTAACGTACACTACAGTGAAACCTCTCGCAAAATACTGCAGATAATGCGAAAGAATAAACTGCGTTTCATTGCATTTTTGTTTAATCCATTTTACATATTAATTTTCATGCAATCGTCCCTCTGATAATTATATAATGTCTCCTAAATCAATACAAATACATATATGTACTTCGGATAATAGGTAACGAGCATTCAAAATTAAATTTAGTATATTACTAAAAGTAAACAATAAACCATTATATTAAATTCTATGCAAATTATTACTAAAATAAAACTATACTTTCATGTTTTATTTACTTTTTAACTTTTTTATTTTCTTGTATTTTCTTTTTATTTAAACAAACAATTCGAATGTTACATATTATCCGAGGTAAGATTCATTATCATGTTTATGTCGTTTTCAAGTTTTTTTTTTCTTTTTGTGTTTTAATATTTTTATTTTACAGTCAAATTAGATTTACAATCCAATATTTAATCGGATAAGATAATGTTTTTTTCTCTAAAACATACAATATATACAGATGTACTTCAAATTTAATGAAACTTAAACTTAATTTCTTAACAATACGTTACGAATTCCTTCGTTCAAAGCAGCTATAACAAATAAAATTTCATCGTTGATTGAAATTCGACACATGCAAGTGTGTCTAACGTAACTAGCAATGTTACAATAAAGTTCACTAAGCAATATAAATTTCAAAGTGTAAAAAATTAATTCCCAATATACAATATAAACTGATATTAAAATATGTATTATACTGATTGTAAAATCTGATGGGTTAAAAAAATATATAGATAAATTAAAAACTTATTTGGCACTAAATATATTATATGAAATGAAAGTTGATTGTTTTAGTTGTGCTTTTGTAACGTTGTTTCAATTATATATGTAAGGTTGTATCAATTATAGTATCAATTAGATGCAATTTTAGAGTAGACTTATTATTACAAAATGCAGTAACACGCAAAATGATTGACAAGCTATTTTTATAATTGATAAATCAACTGAATTAATTTAATTTCTCATACAAGAACTCGAATACTCTCAAATATAAAATGCATATATAATACATATATACATTTATAAAGGAAGTTATATCATTCGAAATAAAGTTTACATCTTGGATTCATAAATTAATTCCAATGATAAAAAGATAAACTTTCGATTGCACTGCTAAAACTATTTAGCTTTTTATTAAAATATACTGTATTTACTCAAATCTGTGAATAAGAATACCCTTAGAGGGAAGCGCTCTAAGTAAATGGTATCTTTTTCTTTGATTCCAGCAATACCAACTTTTTATTTTAACAATACAATATACGGGGAAATATTTTAACAGAAATTGAATAATAATAAATGTTGGATAAAAACGCTGCGAAGAATATTCGACAATCAGTTTGGTCGGTAAATGAAATTTTGTTTGCAGTGTTTATCCATTTAGAATGTAATGTTAGATTTGTATTTTCTGCAATATTCCCCTGTTAATTTAAAAAACTATCTTCTTGTTAAAATATTAATGAAATTTAATATTCGTATAAATTTAAGTATCACCTACATAATTTCATTATCATTAAACTGAAACATCACATTCTGATATCCTCTTAACTCTCTCCATTGGCTATTTTAAACGAAGGAAAAAACCTTTTTTCGTTACGTTAGACACGAAAAGAAATTAACTAATTTAAATAAAAACGTACGACGTTCAAAGGCACGCAACCCCATTCTCAATGAAGAACGTCGTATTCAAGAATCGTGCAACAATCAGAAAACAATTCGCAAAAACTGGATGGCAAGTGAAAAACATTCGCATTACTTCGTCGGATGAGCTTTGAACACTTATATCGTCCAAGTGGAAACAAAAATCAATACCTATCAACTGTATAATGCAATTCATATCTTCCACATGAAATAAGGAGAAAATGAAAGAAAGAATCGAATTCAGTCACGATCGTTACCGATCAAAAATAAACGTAGGGCAGGGGTATTCAGGTAAAGGAAAAACGAAGTCAAGTGAATCAAGGTTCGGACAATTTACAACTCGATATTATGTAAACGTTTATTATGTTGCTTTTCTTTATAGAACATGTAACGTACAAAATCAACGCATTCGATAAATTTTATAATTGCACTTGCTCTTGTTTTACTGGATGAAAACTGATCGCTGTTAAATGTAGAAAATACGTGTTCAACTGCATAGAACACATAATAAGTTATTAATGCAAGAAATTATAAATCCAATAAGAGCCATTGTAAAGTGCAGGCGAACCTCGATTAAATACGATTGATATAATATAAAGAATGAACGCAAGGAGAGGAAGTGGGTATCATTAAAATATTATAAGTAATGCGAGACAATCAGGAAAAAACATAAATCCAGAAAGTTTGGGAATTCGGCGTGACTAATCGATGATGACATAAGGCAATATGTGGAGGATATTGTTGTTTGAATGCCTTGCGAGTAATTCGTGGTACTCGCGGAACACTTGGTTAGACGAATCATCGGTTCGCCGACATAGACTCGGGTAGGTCATGGGGGGCACAACGTGAGCTGCGGATTCGACCGATATTTCTTCCATCGAAGGTTCTTGTACTTTCGGTAGCGTGGGTTCAAGCTCACGTGGCATAAAATTACCATTTTGCCCCTCTAAACACTCGGAATGCAGCCTATCGATATCTTCGCTGGTCACTTTCCGATTCAGCCTCTTTGCAGTTACTTCCTCGGGTTCACCATCTGAGCCCCAGTCAATAGCATCCAAGTCTAACGGCGGTAATTTTGCCAGGATTTCTTCCACGGTTAATAGATGATGTGGCTTCTCGTAACTGCCAGATTCTTCTTTCTTTATCTCAGAGCTCTTTTGCTCTGAGCACTTTTCCGCAGAATTTGTTGGTATCCTGCGAATTGTCCAAATTTGGTTAGTATTTGTTAATTGAGTAATCTATTTGTCAGTTAAAGTATTAGTTTTTATAATGAAAAATGTTCTGCCATTTTTACAATAAACAGTTCTAATTTGGTTGTTTGTATATTTAAATGTACATACACTTGTGTGTACACCCAGAGAAAAATTTTATTATTTTTAAATAAATATACTTTGAAACAAATAAATTCTGTCAATTAAATACGAATCTAATAAATATTTATTTGATTTTAATGAAATATTTAGATATTTTATAAATAAAAAAAAAAAAGAAAAAAAAAACAAATTGTCTGTTTTATTGTACAGGTCCTTACATTACCTAAGCAGACGTCTTCCCTATTACACCACGGCATCATACATATTGAGGTGTATCTTGTATATTAAGTTAATCAATTTCTAATAAATAAATTTATTTGATTTAAAACTATTTAGTTAAAATAAATAAATACTTTCAAAGAAAGAAATTTCTTGAATTTAAATAAATGACCTTCGTCTGAATAAAATAATTTTACTTTATTTCAAATAAATATCTTTTTTGTTATAACTAAATATTTTTCAAATAAACCTATTTATTTAAAATTAATAAATTTGTTCTTTGGTGTATGTGTTTCACAATATATTATTTTAATTTTAATGTTTATATATTGTTAGTATGTAAAAGAAAGCATCTTCGTTATTTAAACTATATCGCATACAAAAGCCAGTACTGCAAATAATTGGGAACAAAAGGGAAATGGGAATGTATCGGTTATATTATCATTACACATGGTCCATATTTGTTTCACAGTTTATCCATGTATAACCTTTCTATTCTTATACCCACCATCCACCTACACCTACATAATCCACCCCACTAACCATCCAAACCAAAAATTACTATGAAAAAAGGTACCTTTTATTATCCGCAGGGTAATCACAATGAGCGTCATTCTCTGACTTGAGCCGGGATTGCGAGGGTTCGCTATTACACACCAAGTTGTTCTTGGCATTTCGCGAGTACTTGTTGGTGGCGTCAGTGTTTCTGAGCACGACATCGACATTTGGTGTATTTATACTGTGACTAGGTAACGTGTTGGAGCCCCGCGCCTGCAAGTCGGCCAATAGTTCTTGCGTTGTCTTAAGTTTCGGATTGCGCGATATGCTGGCCAACTTTTCCTTGACGCTATCTTCCGGGCTCTGCTTCTTCAATGATTTGCTGCCCTTTTTACGGCCGCGCTTTTTAAGCCCTGTCGCGGCCTCTTCTTCCGAAGGCGCGAGCGACGTCGCTGGCGTCACAGGGCTAGGCACTTGCGAATTTAAACTACTGCAGCTGCTGTCGTTTAATGCCTCGCCATTGAGACGCGGTCTCTTAGCAGGAAGCTCGCTGCGCGACGGTGGTAACGTCAAACCTCTTTTCGTCAGTTCGTCTTTTCTTAGACGCTTGTTCGAACTGTGGGTTCTCGGCACTGCTTCACTTACATGGTTCTGGACCTTCGAACTGCGATCAACAGTAGACTCACTTGAATTCACATTACTCAGTCTGTGATTTGTGGATTTACTTGTCGATCTGCTCTGCAAATCATGAGGCGACCGTGAGCTATCACTGTACGCCGATAACGCTGGACTCGATATTTGCTGTAGATTTAATACCTTGATTAGTTTTATTTATCATTAACCACTATAATGTATCTAAATTAAATCAAAACAAAAGGATAATACAATATTTTTTAGCATCGAAGCATTTCATTTCAGTAAAGTAGGTTTTGATTTTGGTTAACAAATATTAAATCAAAATTCGAATTGTGTATCCATTAATTGATTGAACATTTTTCATTCAAAAAAAAGTATAAGGGGTGCTCTGTCCAATAATTATCAAAAATGTTTATATTTTACAAACATTTTTTAAAATTATATAATAATGTATAAGTATTTAATTAGTGACTTAACATTTTGAATAATTTATATTACATTGTTTACATTTTTTATATTGCGGCATGTGAATAATGCGTTGACATATTGAATATTGTTTTAAGAATATTTAAGAAAAAATTATTATTATAACATTATATATCTAAAGCAATAAATATAAAATTAATTTATTAATTTTCAATAGAATAAAATTACTTTAAAGTTTTCCCTCATATTAAATGATTGAGTAAATGTGTTTGATTTTTGCATTAATCACATAGTTTTTATGAGGTACTAATTAATATTTACATTAAATGCATATTTATTAAATACAAATGATAATGACGAAAAACACTTTAACTTTAAATAGAGTATGAGAGTATTGTTATAAGAGTTTACATTTCATGTGATGTTATAAATGTAGTAATGAATTTAAGAATTATAATCAAATGAACTTCTCTAAACAATTTTATAATTTTATAAAAATGTAACTAATATTATATACAACTGAAACAGATATATTAAGTTTAACAATCAGAAAAAAAAGGAATTATATCAAAATAAGAACTGAAATTAGTTTTATTTAATATTATTCTAAGTAAATCTTGTTCCTTTTGAAAAGCATACCTGTAAATTTATAATTATATACATTGTAATAATTTATAACATTTCTGCAAAATCACCAATATATTGTACATTTAATTTAATGAATTACAAATTCTTTAAAAACTAATAAAATTAAAATAAATATATAAATGAAAATAAAAACAGATTCGTTTTTGTCCATCTTCTTGCAATTTCCATTCGTATATAAGAATGACAATTCAACCATTTATTCTAAAAATCAATTTTTTTTAGTTTTTTAAAAAATTAAACTAAGTTAATAAAAAATTCTGTGGACTTTCATTCTTCAAAAAATTGACTTTATAAAAAAATGGACTACATCCAAAACTATCCAATTATAATGATCTTCATGTATCATGCCTTATAATTACATATTATAAAATTATGTAACATACTTTTATATTTGTGGTAGGTAGTAACAGTGGACTTTGAGGTTGAACACCCCTCAAAGCAGGACTTTGTGAATTAACACCTTTCACAGCAGGACTTTGTGGTTTGAGACTACGTAGTGCTGGACTATGAGGCTTAGCACCATTAAGTGCAGGTGGTGCAGTATCTGCAACAGTCGGTTGAGGCGAACGGGCTGTTGGCAACAATAAGTCCCTCCATCGTCGGACCAAATTTTTTGCCCTTCTGGCCAACACTTCATTTTCTGTTTTACGGCGAAGTTCGTTGATATACTTTCCCAGCCTTGTGATCTTTAATTTAAATTGAAACTATATTAATAATCGAACATAATTTTTGTTTAAAGTTTTGGATTTGAATTAAATATCTTCTCATAAGAAGTTCTACTTCAATAAAAATACTGTGCGTATATGTTTCACAATACATTATATTAATTTCAATTTTTATTTTAAATCAATATTAAATCAATGTTCATATAAAAATGTAACAAAATTCTTAAAAATATTCTTAACATGAATTTGCAGTTGTTAGATATAATGCATGTGCATCCGATCTAAATATGAATTTTAAAAGAAATTGAATTAATCAATTAAATGGATTTTCGAGGAAAAATAATAAGAAATGGAAGGATATATTCTGCTTAAGAAAAAACTGCTAAGACAGCGAGCTTGCAGAATATTTATTCCAATTAAAATAAAATATGTGCCAAATTGTTTCAATTTGAAGAATGTATTAAGTGCACAATCTATTTTGGATAAATTAAAATAAAATAATATTCTTTTCTTCTAGAATTCTGAAATGTTTAGAAGTGTAAATACAGATTCAATAAGCTATATCAATTATTTACACTTTTATTATTTAAATTAATAAATGTTGTTCTTGCACTATTAAGATGCATTTAATGAGTGACTGTAATGTAATGTAAAATATAATTATATTTACTTACAGATAAAAAATAAAAAACAATAAAAAAACAATAAAAAAAGAATTCAATTCTAAAAACGCCATAAAACGGATATTTAAAAACAAATTTTTTTATTTTCTGCAGCGATTTATTTATGTTTTAAAATCAAATATTTGTGTACATAATTTTATTATTGTTATTTCCTGCAATGTATGGTAAAAGCAAGATTTATCAATTTAAACAGTATATAAATGTTACAAAAATATCAGGACAATTGGCCTTTTTTGAATAATTCTAAAGTTCTCTGGCCATAACAAAAATTAAAAAAAGTAGTTAAAAACTAGACTTTTATTAAAAAGTTAAAATAACCATATAAGGTTATTAATGTATTAATAAAATGGGGTTTAAAAATAAGAATTAACAAATTTGCCATTTTACCATTTCAAAATACTTATCTAAATATACTATGTAACCTCCATTTAGTGATAATTTATGTCTTGTCCATTTTATTTATGTTTTTAAAGAGTAATTACATATAAATTTGTCACAAAATTGAGGCCTTATTACAAAATCAAATTTACCTCCAAAACTTCTTTAGTGATTGCCGTTTTCTCCAAGGTCGAAATGACCTCCACAACTGCCCCCATGTCGATGACCTGGAAATATAAAGTTTATATATATATATTTCTTGTTGAACATTAACAAAGGATATTCCTTATTTACTTTTTAGTGAAACTTCTTAAACAATATGTAACATTTAAAATTTATTGTAAACTAATGTTTATATAAATAGTAACGGTATAATAATATAATATTTACCATTAAGTAAATTTTCATCAGTTTTTAATTCCTTTTAGCATATAACCAATTTTAATCAATTTAAAGAACATAATAAATAAATTAAACTGAAAATATAATTTTGAAATTTGCTATCATTCAGTTGTAAAAGGTAAATAAATTTTAAATTTATTTAATTAATTAATTAAGTTTTGCAATAATTCTAATTCAGCAAATCTTGATAATAACTGAAAAAATCACAAATTCATAACTACTAAATGTTATTATAAAATTAACTCATTAATTAATGTAATTTATAAACAATTCATTTTCCAAACAATTTATAATTTAAAATATATAATGCACAGTGCATTTGAATTGGAAAAGATTAGGAACATTTTTTGCTTCTGATCGATTTTGTGACATACTTTCGCTAGACAATATTTTTTGTACACTTTACAGTCCCCTAGTATAGTCTTTTGATGAATTCAGAAAACTTGAGTTTTCATATTCATAGCTATTTAACTTGAAATTTCTCCAATTACATAATTTATTATACCCGATTGAACAACTAAGAAATAAAATATTACATCAAATAATCAATTCAAAGCTAATAAAACAAAAACAAACAAATTTTGTAGGCTAATATTTACACAATCATTTTATCAAGATATCAGTTAATATCATTATTAAATAAATGTGTGTTAATTTTGTGCAAAAAATCAATTCAACTAATATTGCAAATAATAAATAATACAAAATGGATATAAAATTAACTTGTTTTATGTTTTCCAATTAAAATGTAAAACATAAAACGATATTTCTGACAATATGAAGAATAATTTACATAAAACATGTTTGTTTGCTTTCTTTAATACCTTTAACATTAGTTTAAAATAAATCAAAAATGGCATATGCTTCTATATGGGGAGAAATGTATAATGTGAGTCCTTTAAATGCAACAATTACTATATGTTCATATATATGTATGTGCGTGCGTATGTGTATGCGTGTGTATTTATATATATACAAGAAAAAAAAAAGAAGTAAATTATGAAAGTAAGTAGTCTTCTTTTGCCTACACCTGTCTCGACAAAATTCGATCCCGATATGCATCGTGCGATCACAAGCGCAACGATGACAAAGCGTATGGTATGATAACATAATATCGACTGGTGTTAAAAATCTGTCAGAGCAATTAAAAGCGAACGTTCATGAACGTGAAAAGTTCGTACAGACAAAATCTACCATTACGAAAAAATAAAACATATTGCACGTGAAACAGTGTGATCCGTTGTACGACCAAATGACGAGAATACTGATAAGTGACGAAATATCACGTAAAGCGGTCCCTGGAGCGACAAAAACGTCGCATTTTGAGGTCAAGTTCCTCATCGTTACAACTCCCTTAAAAACCTGTTACACATCGCTTGCTCTCTCTCTTTCTCTCTCTCTCTCTTTGCCACACGTCGACAACCAAATTAAATATCCCGGACACTGGTACAATAAATTATGCGAGCAATTAATTCTATTCAATCGGGGAAAATTAAACCGAAGCAACTCCAACCTTAACATACCCCGGATCCGACCGCGTTACGCAAAGAATAAACATAAAAAATAACAAACTAAAAATTACCCTTGTTAAAGAAAAAGAATAAGAATTAAAAAAAAAAATGGAAACGAAAATTAAAAAAAGAACATTTGTTCGTAGTATTGTTGTGAAACAAAATACGTCAGGGATAGAGGAAAAAAAAATGGACGTCGCCGCGAAAATGTCTGAAAAAGGTGGAGGACTGAAAATGAGCGCCGGTGCTAAAGTTGCGACTTACTGTCCCGCGAAAGCGAACAGTGGATTGAGCAGGATGTCTCGGGCGCGAGGAGAAAGAGAGAACCGGATTGTGCATGGTGCGTGCGGAAAGAGGACGAAGGGAGGGAATGACGGGGAACGTTTCCGTGTTGCGTATCGCGAGGCTGCGAGGAGACACGCGGGCGGTGATTGCGAGCGCGATCTTTTCACTGTATCTGTGGGGACGAATCGGCTGTTCACTTGTGTGCCGTGTAGGTGTGAGGGCGCGCGCGCGCGCGCGTGTGTGCGTGTTCACGTTTACGCAGACACGGGCGCACTGGCTGACACACAGGGACGGAAGGCGCGCGAGTCGACTGAGTAGCATGGTAGTCGTTTCCACGTACGGATGGGGCGCGCGACGCGCTTTCTCCCCAATACTTACATTGTATTCCTTATCAAGTGATTTTAATAATTTTTCAGTGAGCTCTGTACAATATTTCTGCATCGGGTGGGCGCCCGTACGGCCCGCTACGGATATACGATTAATAAGAAGCGGCTGTGATTGCACGGGCGTCGCAAGCGCGACAGCTCGAGAGGATAGCAATGGCGACACTGAAGGCTGAAATCCACTCCTCATGGTTACCCCCCTGCTAACGAAATGCAACTTCTATTCCATTTCAACACATTCGACGTTCTGTTTGAAGACTGAACTGCCCTCTGATTATACTCGTACTAACTGCGGCATCCCAGTTAGCACACTGCGCCATCTAGTTTGCATTCGCCAAACTACTACACTCGCAATTCTTATAGGTGGACAATTCTAATTCGCAACCAATCGTAGCGCGCTCTTTTCAAAACCGATTGCACAACATATATGGAGTATTCAGATTTCGACTAGGTATATCTTTGGTAACGTGTTAAATGCACGTTTACTGAGATAAAAGAAGATAGAAATTCGTTCTTATTCTTTTACTCTTATAGTTCTGAATCGGTTTAGTCGCTAGTTTGAACACGCTTCGTTAGCTGCATGGTGATAGCTGTTGATAAGAGTGGAGTTGTTTGAAATGTTTCACTGATCTTGTAAATAGGTTAATTTTTAGATTTGTCGTTGCATTTGTACTCGATAATCGAGTGATGAAATGTTTTCGGAATTTAATGAGGAATAAACTTTTGCACAAATTGACAGGTTCGCTCTTTTATTTGGCATATTCCAGCTTGAATATTTCTTAAAATGAAAAAGGATGTATTTATATGAATATAATTGTCTGTCCTTTTTTAAATTGAGAAATTGTTCAAGTTGGAACATGCCAATTAGCTGTTTTACACCGGACCAAATGCAGATACGACGTTTTTGTTTTCAGGAAATGAATTTTTTCTTTTAATACTTTAAATGAAGAAAAGTTAATATAAATAAACTTACTCAATTATTTGGGTCAAAACGTGTTTATGATATTTATTAATCCTTGTGTTTTATTTGCATAATTAGCATTAATGAAATAACCCTAAGGGACCATACGCATTTAATAAACGTTGACGCACAGTGGTATTAAGTATAAAACATAAAAGGCATGAATTTAATGCTTACTATTGTAAATGAACTGAGTCATATATATATAGTATTAGAATTTTTAAAGTTAAAGTGTTATTTTTAATACAATTCAATACATGTGTTCCCTTGGGGAAGATTATTATTAAATAAGGAATATTACCAATTATTATTATTCCTGGAAAAAAAGAGAATAAGACAATACAGATGTGAAAAATTTCTTATTCTCAATATAAGTTATTATATTATATGAATAATATCTACTCATTTTTAAATCAATTAAAAAGTAGTTTCCTATTATTTCGTTTGCACATATATTATAATAATTATCATTAGATCCAATAATGATCTGAGGAAAGTTTATTAATTAATAAATAATATTTTTGTCATACATGAACGTAAAACGCCATTTTACTCCCTAGGGAGTTTTCGAAAAATGGCATTTTCCGTTCATTCATGACGAAAAATATCGTTTGCACCATGGGAGATGATGAGAAATCCCTATCCCTCGCAATTACAAACCTCGCCTGCGGCTCGACTTGTAAACTTTGCTCGGGAAACGGGATTTATCATTTCATCTCCCTTGGTGCAAAATATACTATTATTTTATGCTATTTATATAAAAGCATTAAAAATATCAAATAATTTTTTTCCTAAATGTAAGGCATTTGAAATTGAATGTTATATTGGGTTGGTAAGAAAGTAATTCGTTTATAACACATGCATCAAAAGTGCCTCCTTTTTGACTTTTTGTAGTCAATTTCATAACAGAGAAATAATTATCATTTCTCTATAAACTTCTAATGCTCAAAAATGGTCAGTGGAGGGACTCTTTTGGTGCACTTGTTACAAAAATTATTGTATGCAGCATGATCTCCAAATGACTATAATCTTTCAATTCAATAAATGAATAGAGACATATAAGTCTATATGTAAAGTTTATTGTCAATGTTTTCCTATGATATTACACGTTTTAATACTTCAAATTCAATAGAAAATCTTAATAAACAAATAAAATTTATATTCATTTTCAAATACAATGATAATTTCTTTTTTACGTATATATAATATAATATATATTTAATTATATTTTCATGAAGTAAACATTAAAATTTAACATATCTAAGATAAATACATTAATTAAGCATTATTAGGCAAGTTCAGCTATTAGTACATTTTATAAAAACTTAAAATGTAATGAGTTTCTGAAATGCCTTTAGTCTATAAATAACTTTTTAATGAATACAATTTTAAAATAGCATTTAAATAAAAAAATTATTTTCTGTTAAAACACAAATATAATAAAATTATTTATATTAATATTTAATAAATATAAAACTCAAAATAGCAAAATTAACATGATAAATTAAAGTTTATAAAGTTATTATTATTATTATACAGTTTCCCGGCACATTGTAAGCCCTTAGGGCAAAATGTTTAGAATAAAAGTATTATTATATTATTATATTTATTATACAGTTTTCTCTACATGTTATTAATATTATTGAATTACTGGGTAATCATAATAATGATTACAGTAGAATTTCTCTACATGTTATTAATATTACTGATACTGGGTAATCATAATAATGATTACATACTTTTATTTGGTTCGTAGTAATAAAAGAAATTTTATTATTTACAATTTTATAAGTAAATAAATGTTGAGAACAAATAAAATAATTTTAATATATATAAGAAAGAAAACAAATTGTGCTGTAAATTATACATATAAACTAAATTACAATATTACTAAAAATTTAATCATTAATTTTGCACAATACTTAATAATTGTGCAAAATCTTATTTCTATATTTGTACTTTATTAAAGATTCATTCTAACAAGTATACTACTTATATTAGATTGATTTTATGTTTTACAATAAAATTCTATATACAACTCTCACTTGTCTAATATACATAACAGAAAACTATGATACAATAGTTTTACATCTCAACGAGTTTCAAAGTTTAATTTTTTGAAACTATCAAAGTTTCAAACTATAATTCAAATTGATAAGATTTTAAAAATTCTAAAACTCATAACAGGATTGTACATAACTAAACACTGAAACTTTCACCACAACCACAAGTTCCTTTGATATTTGGATTATTAAACACAAATTCAGAGCTCAATTTATTTTCTACAAAGTCCATTTCAGTGCCTAACAGTGACAATTGTGCCTTTCGATCAATTATTACTCTAACACCATCCTGTACAACTTCTTCATCTAATTTACTCTTTTCAGTGGCATAATCCAAGGTGTAACTAAGCCCATTGCAACCACGTTGACGTACTCCAATTTTTAGTCCAATCTGCATAGATCAACAAATAATTATAAGTAAATAATAGTTTGAAACTCTGGTATTACTTGTTCTGATTTAAAATAAAATTATGAAAGCTATTTTAAAAAATATTGTTTGTTTTGTTAAATAAGTTGAATATAATAACATAAATTTATCATATGAAAAAATTAATTTGTCAATGTACAAATTATATAAATCAATACATATAAACATTCACATATAAATATAATATATTTCATATTGAAAATTAAGACATTTAAATGTCTATTACTGTACACTAATATTCATTAATATTTTTGAATAAAATGAAATCAACACATCATTTTGATAAATTTACTTCTGTTATAATTCATTAACTTTTTTATATTTCACATCAAATATAAATAAAATAATATTTGTGCATTTAAAATATCAATTTAGAGTCTATATTTATTGCATTTCATAATTTAGTAATAGCTATATATTTAATGTTAAATAATGCATATATCTGTACTTACATAATCTTTTTTGTCTTTTAATAATTCTTTGATTTTTCCTACAGCATTTTCTGTCTGAAATAAAAAATATGAAACCATGATTCAATTATATTCTAAAAGTAGATTGTCAAAAGAGGTTTATTTTGCGACAAAGTATTTAATACAGTTATTGTGGTATAAAACTTAAATAAAATCACCGAATGTACAGTAAATTCACTTGCTGTCAATATTAATTATTTTAAGTAGATAAAATGCTTTTAAAAATAAAATTTCATAAACTTTTTTACTTAATATACATCCTTCGAACTCAAAGTTTTGAGGTTATGTTTACTAATTTTAACCATTTTTTTGTGTCTGTTAAAATTGCAGTAGAATCATAAACGAAAAATTTATCTTTGGTTGAAATAATGTTCTTCACGTACCAAAACTAATGCTGCTCTCGATGGCAAAATCTTTCGCCCTTTTACTGCTCGAACAGTGGCACCCGCAGCTATACGTGATGCCATTTTCATTTACAGTACGTAAATGTTTTATATTGTAGATTTTATTTTTAAATTCAATGATTGGTCAATTTACGTTGGTCAATACAGTTTGAAAGAAAACACTCATTTTTGAGAAATTAATAATTTTTAAAAAACAGAGGATTATTTTGATAGGTAAAGATGCAATGAATTTTTTTATGCAGTTACAATCAAAACTATATCATATGTTGTATACACAAGATTCGAGAAAATAGAACGTAAATTAGGGACTGTGATCTTTGTTTGATACAAAAAATGTTGTTCCATTGTTTTTTTTTTTTAGATCGACTGTACAAACAATTTTATTTTTATCAATCGATCAAATATTTGTATCAAAAAATCTCTAAGGTTCACGGAAATATTGAACATACATAAAATAAGATAAATTACGCATTTCAAACGTCTCTATAGTACAAGAAATTATTACTATTTACATCTTAAATTATATTTGGAGAATATTCCAATATTACTAATTAATAGTATTTAAATAGAAAACAATTAACTTTTATTAATTATAAACAACTGAATAATGTTTTGGAAAGTTTCGTTCAATTACATTTGAAGTAAATTTGTATATATATATATATATATATAAATCTATTTTTAAGTCATCAATGTTATACAAGAAACAACTCCGAATCATTTTCTAAACGTATATTTATTAGCATGATAATTTTACAATAGTTGTACATTTTTCAATTGAATTTGTTGCATAAGTTAGAATTTAATTATAGTATGTTCATCTCTTTACTTTTTATTTAACATAATATATATCTGAAATATATATTTGTAGATCTTAAAATTAATAGATTAAAAAGTATCAAAAATATAAAAAATATGAAATATTTTGAATAATATAAGACTATGTTATAAAACTAAAATAGTTACACACATATGAATTTTTTTTTATCAAAGATAACAATGCTTTAAACTATTATGTTTGGTAAATTTTTATTTAAATTCTTTTTGTATTTTTTGTTTTATGAATTAACTATGAGCTAAAAAATTTAAAAACTAAAAAAAAAAAAAGAATATTATGCTTTTACATATTTTCTACTTCAATCTGTGGTTTGTTATTTGGTAAAAATTTTAAATTCTAGTGGCAAATAGTTAAAAATTGAAGTAAATTACACATAATATACTTCTAAACTAGGAACGAACAGATTAATTTTAAATGTATTATACACAAGAACAATAAGATGTCACTTTTTAAAAATGTAATAAAATACTTAATACTAATAACTCAGTAAAATTAAGTATCCTTTGGATATGGTTTTTGTACAGGAAATCATGCGAAGAATCATGATAAAATATACTGAAAACATTTTTTCTTATCGCCATATATCGCTAAAAAATTTAGATTCATTTAAACTATTTAAACATTTCAATGACTTTTAAAACGTTACCATACTTTATTTGAATATGTACATACACTTTTATAATTTACAAAAATATTTGTACCATTACATATAACCATATGATTATATCTTTCAATTCAAACAATGACAGACAGTTTAAAATACTTCAATAAAACAGCTATGTATAGATTCTAAACACTACAATCATGCTAATACATTGGAAATATTCGTAAACGGATTAATCTTATATAGTTCACAAAATACTGACTAATAATGTTGTATGGAATACTTTTTATGGTTTTATGTATAATAATATGGATGATCATATTTCCCTATAAATGATTTTATAAAAAATTCATGTTGTATGATGTGATAATACATTGTTGTTTTATTGAAGTAAATATATTACTTTCATTAACATTTCTTCACAATAACATGACTTTATGAAAAAGTTTACATCAGTTGATATAGAATAAAGAGTCTAACAATGTTCCATTTTCATTTAAAATACAAGATTTGCTCTTATACCATTTATACACCAAATAAGCAACTATCAATAAAAAATTTCAGTTCTTTATAATCATGCGATTAATTAGCTTTTATATTAAACAAAATAAACTTTTTAGATTTCAAAAATATGATTAATTATACAATATTCACCTAACATTATTTAGAGACATTTTGTACATCATATACCGATACAGGTACTACAAACTGTCGCAAAGATTAATTTTATTCGTAAAGAATTTATTCCATTAATTATGCAATAATTAATCAGAATTATTTTTGGTTTAATACAATTTTTCCCTTCACTGAGAAAGAAAAATAAGTATTGTATCAGATACAAATTAAGATCAATTATTTTATTAATAATTGACATATTACTGCAGTTGTTTATAATATATTAAGTATTAATGATAATTACATTAATTATATAAATTAATTTTTTTATAAATTAACTATTTAATTAATTTATATATATTAATTGTATTATACATAACTGTACCCTTTTTCATTAAATATTATTCGATTGTAGTTCAATATTACATAATAATAATTAAAAATTAGAATAATCCTTTACTGCTAAAACTATATTCTGAATATAAGCATTGAATTTAATGTTTGTTCTTAAATATAATATAAATATGAAGCATAAGTTTGTTAAAAAGTTTCCTTCGATATAATTTGTAACAAATTATTAAGTTTTTTTTAATAATTTTTTAATAAATTTCCTTCAGTATAAATTGTAAGTTCAGTATATATATATTTTTTTAATTTTTTAATTTTTGGTTATATATATACAACAATAACTAACAAATTAATTGAAACAAATTTAAAGCATCAATGAGCAGTAAAGGGTTTGTACTTTCATTTGTTGAGTGCAACATAAAAGATGGTTAAATTAATAAAGAAAATTGTATTTTACAAAATGGTACGTTACTTTATTAACCATAAAACTTGTTTCGATCACCACTAAATAAATTATTCGTTGCAACATACAAATTTCAAACTTTTAACAAGTAAATTTGAAATTCAAATATAATGCATATTCCTTAAGATACGGTGTCTTTTTCTATAATTTACGCGTCTATTTAACATTGAAAATTTAAATCATAATCTTAAGATTTGTGAAAAAAAAATTATAAATATAAATAATGTGGATAATTGTAAAAAAAAATTAAACTATTGGACTAGAATAATCTAGTAATTCTTCATTCGACGTGTTAGGAATTAAATTCTAACCTCTGACAAGTAATTAAACATTTGAAATAAAAAAATATATACATACATATATATATATACATATACATATATATATGTATATATATATATGTATACATATATATATAAAATATATAAATAAAAGTAAAATTAGGATTATTTGAAATAATATAAATCAAATATCAAAATTAACAATCAAACGTTGACATAAATTATAAATGTTGACATTAATTATTAAAAATTATCGTTCAAAGATTATTGGGAATTTTTTATTCCAAACAGGTCGAGTGTTTAATAAGCCTCGTTAACAAATTGATCTGTTAGAAACACTTTCACCATCATGGAGATTCGCGTGAATGTAAATGAAATATGTATTATAAAGGAAATGCGAGTTAATGTGTATTACGTATATTACACATGAAAAACCCATGTAAACACATTTATGTTATATACTGGCAAATAACCAAAATATTTTTAACATATATTTAATCAACTTAGAGATATGCCGCAATTGGTATGCATTCAACTCACAAAATCATTTCACCATAACAAAAATAGTTTCATTTTCCCTCATCATACATCTTGATATGTGTTGTAGTCTTTCGTTTACCAATAAAATCATTCATTTCATGACATTATGCCATAAAGATCAATTTATTTTTGCTCATAACCATTCGGCGGATCATTACAAGACACGTTTGTAAAAAATACGTTTTCGTTAATTGTTAGGAAGTATGTAGCATTATTGTCAAATATTTACAAGGATGTTCAAATGATTGATGCGAGGTTTGAGTTTGAGGACAGAAGGTAGGCTGTTATGCATACTGTCGATCCTGAAACCCTCAGAAAAGGGAATATTCAGTGGATGGGAGAACAGCGCGTTGAGTAACAGTCAGAGGTGGGTTTATCTAGGAGATCACTATCAACGTAGAAAAGAAGGTATGCCGTGCTTTGTGCAGCTGTCAATGCTTCTTTACTTGTTAATGGCATAACACTCATATCGTTGTAATGAAACCATTGATCATCATGTTTAACATAGCTCGTGTAATGACCACAATCCATATTACTTCCTACATGAGAGATAATGCAGATTGGTTCATACGTTTTTGACACATCTGATGGTTGTCTGTAAGAAAAAAAAACAAAGAAATTATTATTTCTTTAGACCACAGGGCTACCAATATATTTCACTTATTCGGTGAATAAAATATCGTACTCAACTCTAAAAAAAGTGATTTCAAGTTGGTAGCTCTTTGCCTTTGGCTCAGGTTACCAACTTGAAACCATGTTTTTCCTCGTTAACTAATATACTATTATATATATCTATACATTTATATATGTAGTTTATTAGAGTAAGGGGACATTTCAGTTTGTTTACTTTTAAAATTCTAATAAGCATTTGGCTAGAAATACCAACTTAAATCCATTTATTTCTTTGTTGAATAATACTTAATTTTTTATTTAATTGAATTTAAAAATCTCACTTTTTACGGTCTAAATTTAATTAATAGCAAATTAAAATTTTATTTAAAAAAGTATTTTTTATATGACAAAAAATATTTATGGCTTATGTAAGAACCAGAAAACAATCAAATTAAGTAATAATTGGAATTATTTGTAATAAATATAACTGAAGTACTTAATAGTTAAGAAATGTAATTATTTTGAACTTACAACAAAAAGTTGTTTAATGACAATTTCTCGGGGATGCTGACAGCTGTACAAATTTTGTTCATCATGCCATCATTTGAAATTCCATATCGGAGGATTTGAATAGTCAAAACCTTTGGGTACTCTTTGTAAAAAGTCTTTGCTTTACTACTGCCATGTTTACAATGTTCACAAACTAAATTCCTTTCTTCCTCTGCAAATGTTTTCTGTATAACCTCAGTTAAGTCTATTGAATTAATATCATCTTCTGATGGAATTTCTGCATAGACCATTAAATTTTCAATTGGAATTTGACGATGTTTTGAACACTCTTTACAAACATAATCTTCAACCATTTTTTGCAAAAAATACTTATCAATAGGATTCTCAACATTGGGTGTTTTTAACTCAAATGAATCATTAGAATTATTTGACTCTAATTTAGGAGATGTATTTGAGTCAGAAGATCCAATGACCGTAGATGAAGCTGTATCTGAGAATGATTTTTGCATGGGACTATTTAAGCAAAGGTTTGACAGCGAAGATCTCATATCACCATTATTTGGGTTATTAGTTTCCGATGCATTATCTTGATCTTTATTAACTGTATCATTGGGTAAAATTTTATCAAATTCGCTTTTCAAATGATTAAGAAGAGCCATGAGAAATTCGGAAACATCTTGTTGACGATCAGAACAGTAAGTTCGTTCCAATAGCGATAGGCTTTCCTTGAATTTTCTGGAAAATAAATTAATGAAATGATAATGATTACATTATTTATATATATAATTATAAAATTATTGGTAATTATGTACTTGTCTACCCCCCCCCCAACCTAAACTTTTTACACGTGAAATCAATGTATTTTTTTGCGCTGATTACGATAAAAATAAAAAAAGGTCGTTCTCTAATGGAACAATTTGGTCAAAAAAGGGTAAAAATTTCAATATCTTTTCATAGATAAGACAGCAAATTTTGTCTTACAAAATCATATTCGGCACTAAAAAATACACAAAACAACATATACTGCATTATTTGGGAGTGAGGGGGTTGTCATCCTGTAGACTATATTATAGACGTTGGAAGTAAGAGTTTTTGATGCTCAGTGCTGCCTCTTCAAGATGCAACGCATCATTAATTTATATAAAAACTAACGAAACTAGTATTATACATTTTATTTTCGTTAGTTTTTATAAAATTTCATGGTGGGTTGCATCCTCAAGAGGCAGTACAAATGGTCAAAAACTCGCACTTTTAAAGACTTTAATATCACCTATCGGCTGAAAAAAACCCTCACTCACATTTTCTGATTGTGATAAAGTAATACAAAATTAAATAAAATAAATTTTGATAAAAACTCAGAATAATAAAATCCTCTTAAGGAAGTTTTTCTTTAAACTTACTTTATAATATTGTAGATCTTAGTTTTTTCAGAACCACCTTTCCTCCACAACTCATGCAAATCTCCCAACATCAATGATATCTTAGAGCACTTTTCATATTGCATAAGCTGTTGCATGTCCTCTGCAATCGGAAGAGTAAACAGTGTTGCAAACAAAGTATGCAACGTTGCATTTAACCAACACCTATTTTCACCAGGTGGATTTGGAAAACCAAGCATGTAATGTGACATCTCAGAATCACCCATTGACCCATAAGCACTATCGGGTGAATAATTAGATTGGTCTTGTATAATTATTTGATTATTACCAGTCAAATCATATGTATCCCAAGACTCTTCACTGAGTCTTGGAGTATCTTGGTACGCATTGAAAGCACACAACTGGGTTTCAGGTTCAGTTTCCCAATTTTCATCATTGCGTATTCTAGCTTGATTAGTAATGACAGAGTCCGAATAATTTTGCTGGATAATTCTCGGTTTTGAGTTATTATGCAAGTATGTCGAAGCTTGACAAATTTTATTTTTGCTTGCACTTGGCTTATCCCAGAATTTAGCCAATAATTTTTCATCTTGGTGATTATCTGCTTGGAAATCCTCTGTGGGATAATTTTCTCTTTCAGATTCATTCTCTGAAATAATCTTATTTGTTTTACAATCATTGGCATAATCTTTACTTAAGTACACCATATTATTTTTAGGTACTAATTTATCCTTATTAGTGTACTCCCTCTTAGGATTGACTTTCATAATTGATATTTCTTTTGACGTAATAATATCCCTACACTCAGATAAAATATTTGATTCACATGTACTGATAGTAGATTGTGATGAATTGGCAATTGGTAGAGTTCTCTTTGCATCAGTGTATTCAGTATCATCTTTTAATAATGTTTTTTTCAGTGTTTTACTTGGTGTCACAGTTTGTGATCTTGGCGACATATTAAGCCGCGTTAATGTTATTTCTTTACTGATTATACCAAACTCCTTTGATACATCTGTAGCATTACTAATTGAAGTATCACTCAGGTTTGGCTTTTTTATTTTTTCAGAATATATTTCTAATGGCAGATTACGTTTGCGTGGAGTAGTAGATGTCTTTGTAGATTTTCCACTAGAAATACCTGTAAATATGTAATTTTTATTTAATTCCAGTCTTGTATTAAAATTTGTAATATAAAAACATTCATTATCCTTTTATATTTACTTCTATATAATTCTTGATTAATAACAAAAATTATAAACATTTTTATTAAAGAGTATATAAAATATTAAAAGTCAACTTTATTTTAAATAATTTAATTCTACATTAAGTAATTAAACAATAGTGACAAATAAAAAGTAAATGTTTTTTGCTATAACCAAAATAAAATAAGAAAAGGATAATAAATAAAACAGATAAAAATTATCTACCATTTTGTATTAACTAAATATTTTAGACAGTTATTTATAAACTCTAAATAATATTAACATTTTATTTAAATTTTAACAAGTTTTTATTCATAATATATAAAATTACTTATTTAGAAGATATGTATAATGATATGAAATGAAACAAATAGATCTTTAATAAGTGTACCTTTTTAATTAATCAATAAATGTTTACTTGTTTTAGAAATAAATTTATATTTTAAAAAACATTTATTAGTTGTATGATTCATTTGTTAAGATTAATCTATAATTATATAATAATTAAAAATGTTTTTTTACACATTATTTTTTAAAATATGATTAACTTACTCAAATATAGCAATTTATTATTGTACACAAACTTTCAAATAAATATTATCTTATTTATAATAATTTAAACTGCAATACAATTTGTTTTTACTGTTATTGTGTTAGTTTTTATATTATTAAATTGAAGAATGTGTTTATTTAGATGAATAAATACAAAATTTTTTTTATTAGATGCTAATTATTATAAAATAAAATAGTTGTTATAAAATATAATTATACAAGTCTTTTTATTTTATAAAACATTAAACTAATATTTATGTATTGGTTTAATAATAAATAAAGAAACATTAAAAAGTATTTTTGTAGTCTACATATTAAGTAGATATAATATGTTTAATAAAAGTAAGAAATATTATTATTTTTGCATCAACTTTTAGATTCAAGAACTTTTCATATTAATTTTTTCAGCAATGTTGCTGCTTTAATGCTGGTTATGATGAATGTATTGGAAACAGAAATAAAGATATGATATCACTGCTATATTTTAACTGTTTCAAAAAATATTTTTAGATTTTATATATGTACATTGATACTGTGTGAATACAGTTCAAAAATTCTCTTGCCAAAGTTGATAATGCCATTAGCAACTGAAAAAAGTGCATACATATATTACCAATGTATTTGTTGAATGTAAGAGCATTGCTGCTGAGGTGTTAAATGGGTTACATGTATCTATTTACTATAAATTATAATGATTATAATATATTTTCAAATTACATTTCAAAGTATTAGTTTTTTATTCAAGAAACGCTAAGAAGTTTACTAAAACTATATTGAATAAATGTTATGATTAAAATATAAACGAAATATTTTATATTATGATTGAATACTTGTATATGGTGTATTAGATATTCTAAATAATTATTAAATACAGTCTTAACATATAAATATTTTATGTTTATTTAAAGTCATATGAGCTCAGCGTTCACCGAACTCAAGTACTCAAACTTTCAAACTGACCCACACATTCCCTGTATTAAGCTTCCTATACTTTCTGTAGGTTGAGTCGAACATTCGAGCATTCAAGCGTCAGAACTTTCGTTAGTTCATCATACATCATAAACATTTTAGTAATGTCATTTGAACATTAAGATACTAAAGCATTATAATTTTTAAAACTTTTTCTCATATATAATATATAATGATAATTAATATATATTCTTCAAATCACAAATAATTTAAATAGAATACTTCAACTTGTAAAAACGTTTATTATAAGTAATTGATAATTGAATTCTTAAACAAACTGATTTTTTAATGGTTCTGTTAAAGTTCAATATTGTTTATAAACACAATTGTGTAAAATGATAGATTTACTCAGTCAATAATAGTAGTTAGAAGTAACAGTATTTACACAGAAAACATTTTTGTAAACTATGAAAATACATTTAAATTGTTTTTCTTAATATTTATAGGATTTAAAAGCAATAATTAATAACAGTAAAATAAAATAATGAATTAGAAGGATTGTTTATTTTTTACAATTTAACAGTTTGGTATGTTTGGCTGTAAACATACTATTACAGACTGTAAACAATGTTTATATTTTTTATTCAAATATAAATAAGAAAGATAATGATAACATGACAGAAAGTTGGGACCAGTTAAGATTTCGTTGAAATTATTTAAAACATCAATGAAATGTAATAAATAATGATAGAACAAAATAATCAACTAAATTCTTTATGTTATTAAAGTAATAAATTATTACAATCTAGATTTTACAATGAAATAATATAATACTTGAATTAAAATTTATTAATGCAAAATATGATTAGAACAGGAGATTAATATAATATAAATATAGTAATTTATTGCATTTGAATAAAAATATATAATAGAATAACAAGCAAAAAAAAATAAAAAAATGGATTCTATATAGACTTTGCTGAATTAACAACTATTCTATTTCAATTTCTAATATATAAGTATACATTTCTTTTTTTTCAATAAAAAGGTAAATATTAATAACTTTTCTTCTATTATTCCTATTACGTATCTATTTTTAAAGAATAACTGTGATTTTTTAAAAGTAAGGTTATATTTGTTACTTATTAATAAAAAGAAGAATATATATAAAATAATACTTCATTGTATCTGTAAAATAGAAATAAACATTTGTATTAATTTTTAACAGTAAATATGTTTTTTCAGAAATTATATTATATCATATTATATATGTATATATATTAATCCTCAAATCTTCAAATATCAAGTTTAAATGTACTTTTACAGTTCTTTTATATAAAAAACCAAAAACTTAGAAATCTTTTCTCATCTATTGTTCTACAAAAAGTTTAAGTCATTTTTAATGTAAATAATTAAAAAATATATAAATTACTCAATTCCTTTCCTTTCTCTTCATTATAATAGAGTACTTAATGACATGATATATATATATATATAAAAAGCTTGCGATTAGTAAAACACGCTTCTTATTTTGTACCTTAATATTAATTGTTTTATATAAATAAATTTGGTAATTAGCTGGTATCAATTTATTTTATACAAGTTAAACGAAAAAGGAGAAAATTAAAGTAAAAAGTCATTAAAATAAGCACCATCTGGGAAATATATTGTCTTCAAATGTAAAAACATCAAAAATATAAATTAAATGAGAAATTCATTGTAATATCATACATTAGAATCAACAATATATTTACTTTCATTTACTACAATTGACTATATTGATAAATAAATTAATTAAAAAAAGATTAAAAGCAAATCAAATTTTACTATAGCATAATTTTTTGTAAATTATACTAATAAGCAAAATAAAAAAAAAAAAATGATAAGAGAATATGGTCATAAAATGAGGCACACATATTCGATCAACAACGGATAAATCAATATTTCACAACACATGAAAGTACAGCAAAATTTTGCTGTTGATATCAACATGTTGATGAAGAAATATGCAGCTTGTAAATCTGAAAAAATAGAGCGTGCATCGGCATAGATGAGCTATGCAGACATATAAATGGGGACCAATCGGTGGATGAGTGCGAATGAGTGCCGCGAACAGGCGCGATGCCAATTAAAAAGGTGAAGTTGGTCATTACCCATCGTGGTGTGTTCAGCCGTCGAATTGGGCGAATCTTTGTGCATCGCCATGGACTCAATTTGAATCATCTTCGATGTCCCGTGCATGGGAACCGATTGGCCGATATCAACAATCGCCATCCACTTTGAATCGTGACCCAGAAATTGATAACCGTTTGCAAACAGCACTCACACAGCACGCTGAACTAGTTTCGCGGCATCGCCGGACCGGCGAAGCGCGTTTTCGTTTACAGCAAACAAGCGACCGACGCCGGCACTTCCGACAACTTATCACTCGCAAATATTCAACCGCACGAAAATCGGCACCAGGCAACGATTGTGCATTACTTTGCCGCGTTAAAATGCGCACGCTTCTTTACCGCTAATCTTGGCGGGAATTACCGTGCACACCCGGTGACATGCCTCGATACGACGTTCGTCACTGAAATCACTTTACTTAGATGGTCAACTGAGTTGTAAAAAGTGACGCGTCCCCTTTCACATTTCGTAGCTTTCAGTCCTTGCATGATTGGTCAAGCCTTTTCCACCGTTAAAATAGGCCACGTTCCAACATTAACTGGCAGTATTGTCCATCTTCTTCTGGCTTATTGAAATTTATATGTTGATCTCACTGACGCAGTACCGAGTCAATTTTAAAACATGCCTACATGGGGTACTTACGAGCTTGGCACGCTCACTGAACTATAATAACACTGGAACGTGCACCCCGTATGCCTACCAATAAGTGGATTGCCGCGATTATTATCATTATCATCAACAAAAAAACAACAAATTAAAAACTTGAATATCATTTAACATTCTCTATGACCCTTTAAATAATGGGTGCTTTCAGAATGTCCCTTGCATTGCAGATTCTGCAATGCATTAGAGTTTATTATAGGAATATTTTAGTTACCAATAGTAATCAATAGTGAGAACACCCCATATGTTACTATTGATTACTAGTGGTAACTAAAAGATTCGTATAAAAACTCTAATGCACTGCAGAATCTGTAATGCAAGAGACATTCTGGAAGTACTCAATGGATGCTTACGGGAGCGCCTGATTCCGCGATTGATTCCGGAATCATGTGTTCTAAAACATAAGTTAATCTTTCCAATATTTCACGTTTAGTAACTTAAACCAACTTATCTATTATTTTAAGTCAGGAGAACGCACCACTTGGTCAACAATATTGTTTAAAAGCAGTTAAATCGTTGAATAAATAAAATCCGTCTTCATTAATATTAAACTACATGAGTTT
>JABFPN010000667.1:0-40292 GCA_022817305.1 Leptoteleia sp. ZL-2020
AAAAAAAAAAAAAAAAAAAAAAAGAAAAAAAAAAGAAAGAAAAAAAAAGAAAACTAAAATGAAACTAAATGAAAAAAGAAAAGAAAAAGGCGTTGAACTTGACGAACTGTAACAAGAATTCCGGAATAAAATGAAAAACAATAATCACCACTACTGTTTTGTCGAAATTGATCGTTTGCTTGATTACGCAGATCTTGCAGCAATTTTCTGTGTCTGAGAATGGCAGAATTTGATAGTGACATGTCTGCACAGTGCTTTGTTTATCGCGCCAAATAGCCCAATGTTATATTTAAGTAACGCATGAATATGTCACTCCTAGGTAAACCCCGAACCACTTCTAACACTAGGACCCAAGTCGAAATTTTGACAGGACCACATGAACGTTAAAGGTACTGTTAGAAAAGAGCACACCTCGTGGAATGCTTTCTCTTTTTCTCTTTACCAGCTGACTTTTTTTACCTGGACTTTTTATCATCGCCACTTGGGAAAAATGTGGCCTATTATTCAAGACTCTGACACGTGAAAACACAATTTTTTTGTACGAACTTCTCTCCTTTTTTTTCTTCCACTCTTTCTCCCCGCTCCTCTCCCTTGAATACTTTCATCAAGCTGAGAAAAAAAAATACCAATGCTTAATTAAAAGTTTACTAACATCCTACCGTACTTGCAGGATATCAACATTTGTCTTTCATTTCAATAAGATTTATAAAACGCAGTCACTCTTTCTAGTATGCTGATTATTACATTTCTGAAATCTGTTTATTAAAATATAATAATACTCCTGCGCATGGCATAAAACATTCACTGTTGCAAAAATAATTTGTAGAATTTAACATGCTTTTGATAAACATTTAATAAATTTCTATTATAACTACCTATTCCGATTTCGCAGTAACATTTCCTAGTGCGCCATATTTTAATGAACATGAAATCTTAATAAATAAATATGAAAAAATGGCATCTAGTTCACTAAAACGTAAACACAGCGCGTTGAAGGTTACAGATAACAGTTTATTTAATATAATTTATGTAAACAAACTAGCTAAAGTGATGATTTTGGTGTGACGCCGTTCGTTACAATTATTTTAAACTTCTGCTTTTTTTGCGAGTAAGGTATTTATTCAATGACTTGACATATGCTAGAAAAATATATATATTTTCATATAAACAAACCTATATGTTTACATACCGTAATAATTGCCATATTTTATTTTATTTATAATAATCATTATTTCTGTGAAGAGTTAACGTTTATCTTTAATTTATTTAACAAAATCCCTGTATATTTTAATATCACAATTAATTCTATGTAAAAGCAATTTAACATAATCTATTACTGGGTTTAGAAAATGACATCGCAAAGATGTAATAGTTGTTTCAAAATATAATTACATGAAATGTTTGATACGAATTAAAATTCAGTTTATTCAAACTTTATATTTACTGGTTGTCAAAAACATAATGTCATTTGTTTAATTAAAAATATACCCCTAGTCTATTAAAGTGCAATAAACTTGGCGTAACATTTTGTCGCGGCTTACTTTGACTGTATTTGACCGCAATAAATACGTTTTTTTTTACCTGGTGCCATTTCCTCGTAGACGCACCCTGCCCGTACAAAAATGGAAATGTCATTCTTTTCAGCGTGCGACAATTTGGCGCCGGGGCCATTCGGCTTCCTTTGTGTGGGTTTATATTGAAACGAACAAACGCACAACCGTGTATACGGAACTGTTTAATAATTTAATAAGCATTTTTCTCGAATATTATTATTCGACGGCGAAATGTGTGGCGCCAAATCGATTCAATTTTTTTATCCGCTTCATTCGGTCCTCGGCCTTTTGTGATTTTGTTTCTTTTTTTTCGATTGAATCATTTTTTATGGTCCATTTTATAACCAGAAATATTCACAAGAAAATATCGTTTATTTCGTTCAAATGTTTTTCTAGTCTACATGCCAAACAATGTCGATTTAGCAATTGTTTAATGACAAAAATATCGACCGCGGTTGCTTAAACCAATTATTTTGTTAATTTGAATAAAAGTTGTGTAAATTGTAATGTTCCATTGGGAAAATACTCGGGAGAAATTAATTTTGTAATCGTACTAATAATATCCAACATATTATTATGTTAATTTTATTACTTTAAGCAGAAAATATATGTAACTTTGTAAACTCCTTTTATTGAAAATTTATTTAACTATTTCACAAGGGTAGCAATTTGAGTTGCTACGTTTGGTTTTTATAATTTTATTTAATTTTTTAAGAATACAAATACTTCGTAATAAAATGTTAAAATTTATGTAGTGAATTTTATTCTAATATTGTTTAATTAATATCACAGTATTTTATTTTATTACTTCTCTCTGAGAAAGAAAATTAAAAAGTAAAATTTTAATAAATTTTCGTAACTATGATTAGTTGTATTCTCCCTGAATTCGTTTATTTGAAGGATCAAAAGGGCTGCGAAGATAAGCTTGCGCCGGATATTTTTTTCCCATCACTTCTATTTCATACTGTCCAGATTGTAAATATTCCTTTGTTACGTTGTTACCATTAGGATGGCTAATATACCTGAAGTGCAATTTGTTTTTTGATTTATTATCATATACTTCTTAATATTTCAACATCTTTATAGAAATGATAAAAGGTTTAATAAAGAAAATATTTACGCTTTTCCAATGCTATGACCCGATGTAAATGCGTAATCTCCTCGCCTGACGTACCCAACAATTTCACCGTCTCTATAGACGGTTTCCAAACCCCAGAGTGGAACTTGTCTATAAATAAAAAAGTAAATTTATTAACAAAATAACAAAATAGAACCTTCGTGCATAATCAAATATTGTATAATTAATATTAACAAGTAGAAAAAATGGAAGTTTTAAGATAAGTAAGAAAAATGTATTTACGCTTCCAATTGAAAATGGATTAATTTCTTTTTTATTCCATTTTCCCGTGAATTCTGCACAACGTCACTACCCAAGTAGTCCGAATTTTTTCTACATAAAAAACCAAGTCCAGCTTCTACTGGATTATCATCAGCTCTTAAATCTGTATCCCACAAATGATATCCTAAAACATAATTTATTACATCATTATTACATTTGAAACGTAACAATATTTTATATGGAAAGTTACAAGATTATAGATGTATTATGAATTTCACTCTCAACTTCAAATATTTCCATTTTAGAGTTTAGTTTTAAAAATACAATGTTTTTCCATTTCATTCTTCTACATTTTTTTTTTTCGTGAGTACTCCATAATCCGCTAAATTATAATAAAGAGTAGAATGCAAAGATTTCTGATAAGAGTTTGGAACCATTAGAGGTCCACTAGAATTTTTAGTAATAATAGAAATATACGATACAAACAGACGTATTTTACCTTTTTCACTGCTAAGACTGTACAAAGCCCTAAATCCTGCATGCCTCAAATTATAAGCTTTTCCGCAAGATAAAACCATGTTATAAATTGCTAAACAGTGTTCTGTAGGTATATGCAATTCATATCCTAATTCTCCCACAAATGTTAGACGGAAAACTCGAACTGTGTATCCATGAAGTTTCATCAGTTTTGAAGTAGAAAATGGAAAACTCTCATTGGACAAATCTTCATTCACTATACACTGCAATATTTTACGACTAAAAAGAAAAAACATAAATGAATTATATATTCATTATATTATATATATTCATTTTATAATATTAAGTTATAAATTATATAATCTAATACTTATACAAATATAAAGATACACATAAACATGGATTGAATATATATACATATATCTGGAAAGCCCTATTGGAAAAATGTAAAGCATGAAAGTATTAATATACTTTCACTTCTTAAAAGAAATGTAATAAATATAATTTTACTGTTGAGATTTATATATTGATAATATATTATTTAATCATTTATACATTGATAATGGATCATTTTGCAAATTAAAAAAATAGTTAATTTGTAATTTTCAGTAATTCGTCAGAATGTTTAAAAATATATTTCCATCTGAGCAATAAACAAACAATTACTTATAAACTGTTTAAAATGAACGCTTACCTATTAGGACCTTGAATGGATAGAATTCCAATCTGATCGGTAGCCTTGTGTAAGCTGACGTCAAATTTGTTTTCCACAATAACTTTTTTCATGTGGCACCATGTATGATAGGCGGACGCTCCTCCGGCAACTGGAAGCCAAATTTACGTATCGTTCAGAAGTCGTGCCCTTGGGACAGAAGATGTTCGAGAACTCGGCCGCGTTACCTCACCGACGTAAAAAGCTTTTCCTTTGAAAATAGGATCCACGACGCCACTCGAACCAGCTTCTATCGTTGTCACCGTGCAATCTGCTTCGACACCACCTCGTTTGTTTAGCGCACACGTGTAAACAGTTTTATTTACTTCCCGGTTAGTGTCGGATACAAAGAGATGATCCGCCGCTTTTTGCACTTCCGGTCCGCAAATGTAAAATTTGCCAAAGTAAGAAATGTCAAAAAGTGCAGCATTGTTACGACAAGCCAGGGTTTCTTCTTTTAACTATACAAAGAAAAAAGTGGTATCACTAAACATACACATCGTTCGTTGTTAAAATAATCCTTGCTTTTCTTCATAAATTGAGAATTTTAAATTAAAAATTTGTTTGCATTAATTTCAATTTTACATGATTGAGTAATTAATTCCTTCCAACCAAAAGCAATAGATTGCTTGTAAGAATACATATATATATATATTTTTTTTTAAATAAATTGAAATATCTCTATTTGTTACAATATTGTAGTGCTCCGGGAAGTCGAATGTATAATCTTTCTTAAGGATTGCAGCATACGCATCTTCTTCGTTTCTACTGGATCCGTAACTTCCTTGGTAATCATAAGGCGAGACTTGTACCGTTCCTTCTGGGAGATACCAGCCTGGTCGTTCCCAACTTTGACGTTCCTCCATAACTGCACCTCTATTAATTAATTCCTATAATACAATATTTACTAATATCAATAATTGGAATCGTATAAATAATATTAATTAATGATAATAAATTCTTCACTAAATTAAACATCCATTAAAAATAATTGATAATTAAAAATATATTTAAAAACTACTGTATTAAATCATTATAAAATTATTAATAGTCGTATACATAAATTAATTCATGTTTACATCATGAAATGGCGCTGTTTTGAAATTTCTTCCACTCAAAGGCTGATCATTCGGAAAAACAATACTATAATTTTTCGCATAAGCTTCATGCGATCTTTCATTGGCCCAAATTTCATCTTTTGTTTGCTCAGGAGTAAACCTGAAGAATAAAAAACATTAAACTAAAAAATATGGTATCATGACAAATTATTGTAATTTAACTATCTTTTACATGTTAGTACGTGAAATAAATAATTTTATTAATATATAAAGTATCAAGTTTATTTTAAGAGAAGATGAAGTCTTTAATTCGTTTTTTATATTTAAATTTTGCAGAACACGAAGTTATTAAAATTGATCAACTTGACCGATAATTTATATTGTTATATTTTCATTATATCCCTATTATATATTACCTTCGAATATCATAACGGAACATGTGTTTATCTGGCCGTCCTTGCAAAACCCATTTTGCAATTTGTTCTCCACAACCTCCTCCCAACATCATACCAGCACTGTTATATCCACACGAATAAAAGAATCCACTACAATGAGGATCTTCTCCTAAAAATACAAAACAAATTTTAATAACTCTCTTGAAATATTTTTTCAATAATTTCCATTAATTTTGGAAATATTTATATTAATGTAAGAACCTTTAATAAGATACTTTGTTAAAAACTACAGTAAATTATCATTTTACCCATAAGTGGTTTGTGATCAGGTGTAAAACTTTCTGGACCGCAGACCGTACTCTTAATTCCTGCTGTAGATATTCTTGGTGCCAGCTCAGCTGTTGCTGTCAAATGTGACTCGAATATGCTCCAATCCAATTCATATAATCCAAACGAAAAATCTTTAGGAGCCTGAAAATTATTTCATCATTTTTCATTATCCTTCTAATTTAATTTGAAAAATTTTGTTATGTATAATTTATAATATTAATATTTCTAGGAAACAAAAATGTATAAAAATAAACAATGTTTATTTCTATAACCATGCTTATCATAACTAGATGAGAAAGCTTTTGTTAACACGCTTTTTATTAAAATGCTTCATTATTTCAGTGGTAATTAAATTGTTTCATGAAAATAATAAATATATAAAAAATAACAATAAAATCTACTTTTAAACACCTAATCCAAATGGAGGGTTATTCTTCTACAAAGTATTAAACAATATTTACAAAATCTTCAGCATAGAGACATGCGCAGAACAGGACGAAGTTGCACTTTATATTGGTTTCTATATTCTGAATTCAACGTACACTTTGCAGAACTATTGGGTTTCGTTCGTATCCTCCGACATTCAGAGCCTCTCCTTGTACTTTGAAATAAATATTACCATCGTGATCTCGAACGTTAGGAGCACCTTGAACACCTTCGATCGGTTCTGTGACTATATAAGCATGTTTCATCGGTACCAAAGGAATATCCGTGCCAATCATTTTTGCCACATTTTTGGACCAAATTCCCGCAGCATTTATAATACAATTAGTTTTTATGATGCCAAAAGGTGTCTCCACTCCTGTTACTTGTTTCGAACCATATAAACTTTTTGTTGTCAAAATTTTTGACACGGGACAATCTTCAATTATCTATAAAAAGTCATTTATATTTTAGTTGCACCATCAACTAGACTTCAATGACATGTTCCAGCGTGAGCAATTTCTTATATTGAAGAAGGAAGCACTTATATATATAGGATTGTGTATACTTTTTTAATTTTAGGAATTGTTCAAGCTGGAACCAGTGATGCATGATGTAAAGTGTTGGCTTCGACAACCGAACATTTCCAAACAAGTCTAAAATAGCCGAACGAGTCTAAACTGTGCGCACAGTGTGCTGAAAAGTCCCAATTTTAGCAGGTTTTCAGTGTTTTCAAACTTTATTCAGCAAATCATTTCCACTAGGGTATTTATAATTTAAATAAATAATATTAACCCTATGAGCATACAAAGATAATCGAATTGTCCGTCCCAAATTGATCCCTGGGATATCGCCAGGACATGCGATATACTGGTAATATTCCAGGGACATCCCCAGAAGCGGATATGTGCAATATCTTAAGATATCATATGGATATTTCAGATATCCTCTGGATATCTTCAGGATATCTGTTGCTATTAGGGAATGTTGAAAGTCATTACTTTTGCTCCATTTTTTTTAGCAAATCTTGCCAAGGCTGTAATCAACATAGTTGCATCTACAGTTCCGTCCCCAGGAGTATACATGGCTCCAGTGAAAGCGCTCTCTTCTAACAATGGAAACATTTCTTGGGCTTCACGAGGGGATATCATGTGTGATTCTATACCAAAAGCTTTACCAGCAGTTACTAATCTTTTGTATTCGTCCAATCTTATCTGGAATAATTATAAAAAAATTATCTTTCCACATTTAACATCCATCCATCATTAACAAGACTCAGCGTGAATTTGCAGTTGATGCTTTTGTTTCTATCAATTACTTACATTTGACCGAGCAATGTATAGACCCCCATTATTATTCCATCCAGGATTTTCTCCGGTTTCTCGTTCAACATTGGCAAAGGATCTTAACGTAGTATTAAGCAACTCAATTTCTACATCATTTGGACGTAAATTCCATACCAAACCTGCGGTGTGCCATGTAGTACCGGAAGTTAATTTGGATTTGTCTAAGAGAACCGCTTTTGCTCCATATTTTGTCAAATAATATAATGCATTACATCCAGCACTGCCACCACCTACAAATTACTATCATGCTCTTAGAGAGAAAAAAAAAAACAATTTCATTGTTGAACTTAATTTTCTTCAGATATTTTAACCATGTAGATTTTTATAAATTGATACAACAAAGATTGAAGGAAAGGATACCAAATTTTAATTTTTTTGTTCTAAAATGTATACTATTATTTAACGATTTAAATTAAAATAAAAAAAAATCATTCACCACGTAATTAGAAAGTTTATTATCAATAACGATATATTGATTAGAACACAGACAGAAAAGAATATTAAAAATTAAGAAACCAGGAATTAAAAATGTTAATAAACCGAATTCTAATTGTTGACAAACATTTTATTTTATGTTTTGTCCGTTCGATGTCGCCATTCATTAGTGTCAGTAATCTATTGCCGAGAATTGTACGAAACTACATAGAATTACTATTTTTAATAAACTAATTTAACAAATTACAGTTAACTAGTTTTCCATGTAATGATATTCTGTAAGAATAATGCCAAACTAGTAAACTTTTCATTAAAAATTGATATTTTTTTTCTCTCAGTGAACTTACGAAGACATGACAACGTTGTAAAGTGCGCGCAATTTGAACTTCGATATATTCGATATATAGTGATAAAAATTCCATCTTTTATAATGATATGCGTATGAAGTTAGATAATGTTAGAAATAAAGTTTAGTCTTAGAATTTCCCCCTTCAACAAAAATTTTTTTATAAGTTAAAAACCTGATATGAAATACATTGCGAGCATAGAAGCTTGCCCCTTATCCTGCACCACTCGAGTGTACCTCCTTAAGAAATTGCACTCTGAATATTTTAAACGGGATTCTCTTTTTAAGAGTGTATTTTTGATATATATTAAATTATTATTATTTTATTTTCATACATACATTTATGTATAATAAACTTTGGATGCATTATATAGTTCTAGTGAAATATTATTAATTAAAAAAAAAGTCTTACCTATTATAACAATATCCGCAGATTCAGGTAAATGAACAGACGCAGTAGCAAATGTTTCTGTAGTGCTTTTTCCAAAGAGAATCCTTTTGCAATTACCAGTTAACTAAAATGAATCTCTCAAATGTATTTGGACTTATATATTTTTAAATATAATTCCTCAAATATTAATCCTTATGATAAATATAATATAATCACAAAATTGTATAATTATTAATTCATTTTTTAAATATCATTCAAGTGAAATCCCAAAAAGTTTTATAAATCTATAAATTAATGTTTCAATTGCATATGCTTTAACATTTCTTAGATTAGAATGAACATACTATACACCTTGAACCAGGGTCAAGAGAAAAATTATCTCTTGTATGCTATAATTAAAATAGATATTTCTTCATGTTTATAAACAATATTAACTTTTCCATTTCCATATTCAGATACAGATTCTTTGATATTAATAATTTGTTCAGTTTATTTGTATGTTCATTATTTTCCATTCCTTTAAACATTTCAATAAACTTTAATTAAAGATTGTGTAGCAGCAATTGTGCACGATTACTTATCTGGTCATTGGCTGAAGACATCCATATAAATAAAACAAAAATAAGACATTGTATTCCACTGGTTATATTCACACAATTGCATTAAATATTGCTTTAAACTGAGTTTCTTAATTAACAATTGCAATGTTTATTCCAACTGCATTGAAAAAAATCTATTATCTTTAAAATCTTAACTTGTGTTTAATTTTCGACTGTAAAAATATGGCCGACATAAACCAATTACAGCGTGAAAATTAAAATTAAGGTGAAATGTCACTCGTTAGCCAACTTAGAATGAACAACTTAGAAGCTTTATGATGTATGGTTCTTCTTAAATTAATTTTTATTTTACAATATATTTAAAGATATGTATTGTTAAAGAGGTTATATTCATGAATTGGCCAATAAGTGACATTTCACCTTAATGTTATATATTAAGTTCAATGCCATTCTGTAAAGTTTACTTTATTTTTTTCAAAAAAAAACATCTTGTATTAAATGTGTGATGGTAACTTCGTGATTTTGACAAATAAATTTGAAATTTAGGTAAACAAAACAGTATCGACTTCAGTCATTCTAACTTTCATTTTGTTTAATAAATAAGTATCTAACACTTTTTTAATTTTAATTTTTTATTATTATTTTAATCTGTATATCCTCTTTGATCTTTGATGTTTTATCACAATTAATAAATTAATTTTTGTTTCATTATCCAAATCCTTATTCATCTTTACCAATAAATATTATATACATGTCATATTAGTTTGATCGAAGTAAAGTACTTTTATGCTCTTTGATAAGCATAAATTCCTAATCGATAAGCACAATTATTTTTTAAAAAATTATAATCGATGCTTAAAAAATCAACATTCACCGACCAAAGTTACCTTAAACTTTGCAGCGGGTCGAAACATGATTGCACGGTTCACGACTTGAAAGATCCGGTCGATTGCTCTCACTGTCTACAACTGATTGTTTTCATAAAGCGATACGTCAGATTCGACCCGCGGAACGCCTATGTCAAAGCTCGCTTATTTATGAAGAAACTGAAGAAAAGATAAAAGAGCAACATATATACAGCAAAAAAACGCAATTGATACCACCGACTGTTGCAAAACTGCATTTCAAAACGTGCAAAAAAAAACAACAAATTAAAAATTTAAGAGAGATAAATGACATAAATTTCACAATTTAACTTATTCAATTTAAAATCAGTGCGAAAAGCAAATTACGATTAAACTAGCGAGTTCGCATTTATCCGCTATCTACTTTTTAATAACAATTTTATCATATAACAATACCAAAACAAATGCATGATAATTTTCAATAAATTATTCAAATCAAGAGAAGAGATTCAAAACAATTTTACCATTTTAACTTTATCTATTTGCGCATAGATTTAAAAAGAACTTTGTTTAATTTGAGATATAGTTATATAACGTCAGAGTTTATTTACGATGTATATGTATATATGTATATATATATATATATATTTCTTATTTATCTTCTTATATAAATAAATAGTTGTACCCCAACCATCGCCATCGCAAGTTAAGCATATTATCACAATCGTACTTAACGAAGCTGTACATTGCACCTCCGTTTACTCATAAAACGTATAAAAAGAATTGCGCGAACTTTAGGAATACCACGAACAAGAAAAGTAAACGTTAAGTTTGAACGAAAATGTTCGAAAAACATTCTCTAAACTCATCTACAGCGATCGAAGTTTGCGAAATTATAATACTTTGAAACCCTAAACTTGAATCGTTGAATACATTTGTCTTAAAAAAATTAATCTCTTCTGCTTTTATAAAGATGTATGTTCTTCGCTTGCGAGACTGTCCGTATCATCTGTGTCTGCTTGGACTCGTGCGTACTCGTCCGTGTCGATACTTTTGCAGAAGTGGATCGCGTATTTTAGTTTTTGTCGCAAAACAGCTTTACATGAATATTGCGGCATTTTTAATAGGAAAAAGCAAGTATAACTTTCAGGCAGGAAATTGTCCGGTGGTTTGTATTTATCCATTACCTAAAAAAATATATAAATTTTCATTGGTTCGTTTGTTTCAAATTTTTCTAAGCGTTCTTGAGTTAATCTGACGCAAATAAATGGTTTACTTTTATTTCAATTAATTTTAAATTTAAAAAGTTAAAAATACTTGAAAATGATATAAAAATTTTATTGTTATCTATTACTTCTTTTACTAATTTGTACTGGATATTTTATTAATAATATAATTAGTGTTGATTATTACTTGTAAAACGAAATCTCGTCCACGGAAATCTGCTATTGTGCGTGGTAATCGAGTTCTTCCCCACACAAATCGTAAAAAGAGCGAGCGCTCCTGATTTGTAAATTCTTCCATTACTTCCCAAAACCAATGAATCAGAGGTGCTGTTGCTTCAATGCCTAAAAATCGAATAAATTTTATAATAATTGTTTTAAAAACCTGTACGAAGAATAAATTGTATTTAAACGAGTAATTAATATGTATTTGGTAAGCAGATTTAATATAAACACGTATGCAACTTACACTTATATGTCGCAACAGATTTGAGTAAGCTTAACGGAATGTCTGGGTTTCCGCAAACCATCGTTTCCAGTTCTGCGCCACTAAACAGTGCAAGAAGTGGCAAAGGAATAACTTTAGACATTCCCTCGCGTACGGCTGCTACTTGCGCGTCGAATTCATGAAGTCGATAATTCAATGCCAACCTCACATATTCGTGACGATTTTTTGGAGTTATTTTCTTATATCTGACAATTAAAAATATATTATGTTAACATTGAACATATATTTTATAAAAATATTTATAGTATAAAAGTATAGAAACAAATTATTGAGAAATCAATATTTGACTTTGTAAAAATTTAAATTTATTTTTGAAGTAGAATATCTTAATCTTATGAGAGAGTAAATTTATGAAGTGATTTTAATTGAAACGTATATTACCTATTCGATAGTGGAACATCGTGACCCACAGCTGAAGGTGTTGAAAAAGGCATTTCAAGTGCTTGGAAAGTTTTTTCATCAGAGTTCATGTCGCGGATACATAATAGCCCAGGAACATATCCTCGATCGACTTCATTTAAGTCGGCCGGAGTTAAAGGGATGCCAGCCAATTGCTTCCAAACAGGTTCTGCAAGGTTTAAACTCAAGGGACTACCCGTTCTGATAGCTATGCCAATAAGTATGCCCAAAAACTGGAACATGCTCATATGTAACTGCGAAGTGGCCAAAGGGTTCAATAAGAAACAATCACGGTTAGTGCCGCTGTCATCTCGGCCATTCGGAGTTGGTATAAATAATGGCAATGAACCATTTTGAAGTTCGTCGCACATTTCTGCAATGGATTCACTATAACCTCCCCCGCAATCATCAACACTTTCACCTAAAATTTAGAATAACAATTAATATATATGATTAACAATAATTTTCATTATAAATCCTGTGAAAATAATAATAATAATATAAAACATTATCTTTCTATTGTACTTGTTTTCGGCTTATAAGTACCAATCTAATCAGTACAATAGAAAAAATAAAATAAAAATATTAAAATTCATCTTACCAACAAATTTTACTTTCCAAACCCTGTGGGGTAAAAATAGAACGTCCTGAGTGAGTAATGTCATTTTTGAGATCATTTGTCCAAATACAGATTTAATTCCATCTGGTCCTGCTAATCCTCCTTTGCTTCTAGCTCTTTTTACCTGTTGAATCAGTGTAATTATATAAAGGTTGTCAAGGTTTGTATGGATTATTCCAATTTGAAAAGTTATTTATAAAGATCATTACACAAATGTAATATGTACACGGAAATAACTGTATTGTTGAAGCAACGCCAATTGGTGTTGGTGCAACAATGTTATAATGTTAATATTGTCCCAGCATTGTAAAATGTAACATCTACAAAAATGTTATGTTAAATATTTTTTATGTAGGTGTTACAGTGTTATTATGTTGTATTATTATCATGAGAAAATTAACATTTCAATCGACATTGCAAGAGGATAGAATTGTAAAAATGCACAATTTGCAAGCATAAACGCGCATGTTTTCTGTAATTCCAACATAAAATCAACACAATTTAACATATACAACTTAACAAAGCAATTGAAGTTGTAATGACAAAAACATTTTTCTCTGTGTATACACAAATGCACGTATATGAATGTGTTTTATTTAAATGTAACTTAAAAATAATATTTTATAAATTATACAACCAATCATGTTAATACAGACCTGTATTCTATTCAACTCGATGACAGGTCCATGCTGCCTATCTCTTACCATCGTCGATTGGACGACTTTTCTGAATGTCTCTTCTTTAATTGAATAGACCAGCATGGGTGCAAGTTTATTTAAGCATAAATCACCACTTGTTGGAAACATGGCCAAATAAGGGCATATTAGTTCTGAAAAGTGATGTAGCAGAACAAGTCTATTGTGTAATGTGGCGAAAGGCAAATCTTTCACCAAGTCATATTCCATAGGTGTAGATGCGGGCAATCTGCTATGCGCAGCTTTAGTTGTACTCCAAGCCAAGGTATGCGCACTGCCACAAGCTACTCGAGTAATCTTTTTGCCTTGAAGTTCATGGACAAGACGCGGGCATTGAAGGGCGCTGGTTGTACCGATACCTAGTTGACCTTCATCGTTGTCACCCCAAGTGTATACTTCACCTTTGTCAGAACATGCGACGCAGTGCAACGAACCCGTAGCAATGGATATGATCTTTTTACCCTGTAAAGCTGCTACTTTACGCGGACGGCGTATATGGTCGTCTGTACCATGACCCAAACGATGATAATCTCCTTTGCCCCTAAGATGGTACAAGACATTATATGATATTTTGAAAGATAAATTATAGAAAAATAAATATTTCTTATTTGTTCAATTTAAAAATAGATAAATCATTTTACCAAAAATTATAAATTTCTATATAAATTAGATAGAACGAACAACTTAAGGTAATAATATAGTAATAGATACGGCTTTGAGAAAAAAAATTGTAATTGGATGTCATTTACTTTTAAACAAAGTACGGCCATTCAGTATTTATAAATATATACATATATATATATATATATATAGTTTATTTACCAAGTATAAACAGCTCCCGATCTTGTAAGAGCAACTGAAAATTGACTTCCACATTCTACTTTGATAACTCCAAGTCCAGCTAAAGAATCTATTTTCATTGGTGTCTTACAACCATCACTTCCACCTCTTCCCAATTTCCCGTAATCTCCATCACCCCAGCTCCAAACATTATCGTCGTCAGTCACGCATAAAGTTTGTGCATCACCACTTCCACAAGAAACATCGATCACCTTGCATCCTTGTAATGCAGTCACAATCTTTGGTTTCAATTGGTCATCACTATCCCCATGACCAAGTCGTCCATAACGTCCTAAAGATATTAATATTGAAAGTAATTTTTCCTTTATAAAACATTAAATATAGACCAGGAAAGTAATCGTGCGACATAGCTAATTTTTTCGATAATTATTGGATAGAGTACCCTATTTAAAATATATAATTCCAAGTTAGATTAAAATAAAATATGTACAAAAGAATACCTTTTCCCCAAGTATATAGTGCACCAGTTCTAGATACAGCAGCACTATGATGACCACCGCAAGCAATATCAATAATTTCAGTACCCAACAGAGCTTCTATTAATTTAGGTTGGTCATAAGACTCCCTGTCACCATGACCTAATTTTCCATCATCACCTTCACCCCAGGAATAGACTTGTCCCTCAGATCCTAAAGCTAGACAATGCTTTCCACCAGAGTTCACTGCAACCTTTTTAATAAAGACTCGATGAATAGATTCTAATAATGTAGGAACCATTACTGAATCACTTCCACCTATTCCAAGTCTTCCTGAAGCTCCATATCCTATATAAATGAACAAAGGGATTTGACATCAAAGAATTATTACTGTTCAATTTAGATAAAAAAAATGAAAATTTAATGATTAATTTATATTAAGGGCCGTTCCGACGGTCGAAAAAATCGATTTTTATTGCATTTTTTGATATTTTATACTATCAAGAATAATGTAACAAAGCTGTTTTGCGGTATAAGACTTTGTTAAATATAAATATTACATCGGTCACGAGGAAACTAAAACCTTGAAAACTCTTCAGGTCATGAATCCCTATCCTGATTTGACTGTTGAAATGAGTAGATGCCTCGGAGGAGCATAAATGTTAAATATAGACATAATGTCTATAAATATGTTATTACTACAATGTATCTTGATATGATCTACTTTTAATTATCTTTAACAAATTAATACTTTCTAAATATACTTCTTCAATTTTTCTGATTACATACCTGTAGCATAAACTTTTCCGTCGGCAGTCACAGCGAACAACGTCTGTTCTCCTCCAATAAGTTGAACTGGTCTTAAAGCAGATAAACTTTCACAAGGTATAGGTAATTTAACCTTAACACTTTCTTGACCACCAAGCTGTCCTCTGTGATTATGACCCCAACCATAGATAACCCCTGATCCGTCCCATGAAAGCGTCCAGTCTTCGGGTCTTCTATTTAGCCATTGCAACAACTGTTCGTCGTATTCTTGTTTAAAAATTGTATGATCTTCATGATCCTTCGTATTTCCTTCTCCATTAGCTGTCATTTCATTAATTCTCTTTGTAACTTCTGAACAGAATGCTTTGGGCAATGGTGTTCTATTAATAAGAGATTTAGCCACGCGAGCAGCGAGGCAGTATCTTTTGAACCAGGACCACTTATGAATTTCTGAGCAACAATGCATGGTATCAAGTTCCAAGTCGCAGGAAACTGATATCAAAATTTTAAAGAAATCACTGTGCATAAGCTGCTTTCCTCCCCGAACCGCTGAATCTTCATACTCGTATTGCTTTAGAAGTGCCTTAGGTAGAGAACTCATTAGAAAAGATAGAACTACGTCTGGAATAATTCCACTTTCGTTCATATAAACAACCTGGAGTTTCTTTAAGGCCCAAATTCTTTGCTCGGGAGTCAAGGTACTCAGTTGGCTGCATTGCGCTAAAGCTGCCGCGAGTCTCGCAGTTAAATTCTTGTCGGAATTGACGAGGCTGTTATCCAAAAGGCATTGAGCTAGAGCAATCGAAGGAAGTGAGAGGATAGCTCGATCTGAACCCATTTCATGTGGTTCTAGTACCGCTAATATAGGATACACAGTAAAACGCCAACCCCAGCCATTTACTGAACTATCAGATGTAAATCTCCATCTCAGTTCATCGCCTTGGACACGAACCTCTGTTGCCCAATCACTCCATTCTCTTCCAGACTTAACTACGATTTCTCTTCCGCTTCCATCTAAAATGGTCAATGGATCATGCTTTGCCTCTGTAGAACATTGTCGATCAAATTCGATCCTTAAAGCTTTTGCCCCAGGAATCTTGACATGACCCGTTAATGTGGTGTCATCGATATACGGATGAGGAGTTTCCTGCACGATTGGTTCTGGAGGGATATTGTTCGTACTGGCGTTTGCCGTATCTTCCAATTCAGTAACACAAAGTTCTAGTAACATATCGTTGATGTTGGGTTTGTTCTTTGCTAAAGTGATGAGTACTGACGATATCGTTTCCTTGGCGCCGCTACAAACTCTGTTTGCAACCGCAAGTTTAAGCAAATCTACCAATAATCTAGCATCTTCTTCCGTTAATGTTACCGTAAAATCGTCCAGTCCTGGTTCGACGGGAGCCCCTTCTCCAACCACTTGTGCATTTGATGTCAATGTTGCGGCAATCACGCTCATAGCACTTGTTGACATCTTGGAAGCTTTCGAGGAAAGGCTAGCTGAACTTGAAATAGAAGGAAACACTGTCAGTGGGCATTCTTCGGATTCTGGAGTGGCTCTAGGGCTGACAACTAAATTTCCTACATCAGACGCACATGCCGGGGCTTCTCCGCCACCCTGCGCGATTTCCCCTGTATTTGAATACGCATTGGTATGCGAAACTGATGGCACAGTTTCCGGTGATGAGTCTGAAGACAACTTTCCTTGAGATGAAAAAGAGGTATGAGACTGTAAAGCCATGACCACTGCACGTCGAGCTTGGATTATTCGTAGGGCATTGATGATATGTTGTAAAGCTTGTTGTTTTGCGACATTGCTTTCTAAAGATAAAACAATGGAAGCTAAAGAGGGTCTCCAATTTTTATATGGTATTGAAATTCCAGGATCTTGATTACTGACAAAACCAAGACTGGCCTGACCAAGAGGGTCTTTAGCAGTAGGAAAAGTTACTGGGGATTTATTGATACTGTAAGATTGGTCCGTTAAAACCCATGCGATGCTGTGACTAGATCCGCATGCAACTCTGTTGACTTTCTTGTCTTCAAGACCCTGAACTAATGATGGTTTTCTGTTAACAAATGTAGTTCCATTACCTTGTTGACCATGGTCATTATCACCCCAAGCATAAACGTTACCAGTATCTGTAACGGCAAGACAGTGCAATGCTCCAACAGCTACATGAATAATCTTTTTTCCGCGCAATCCTTCCACAATAGTTGGTCTTCGAACATGTTCTTCATTTCCATGACCCAATCTAAAATAATCACCTTTGCCCCAAGTCCAAACTTCTCCATACTTCGTTAAAGCAAGAGAAAATTGCGCTCCGCACTCAACTTGAATAACTCCGAGACTACTCAGTCTGTCAACTACAACTGGAGTATAACAGCCATCACTACCACCTCTTCCTAATTTGCCGAAGTCTCCATCACCCCAAGTGTAAACTTTGCCTTCTTCTGTAAGCGCCATAGTTTGTGCATCTCTACTTCCGCAAGCTACTTGAATTACTCGTAGACCTACCAAAGCTACTACCAACTTCGGTTTCAATTGATTACTGTCGTCTCCATGTCCTAGTCTACCAAACTCTCCTAGACCCCATGTATACAACTCACCACTACTGGAAATAGCGGCGGAGTGTCCGGATCCACAAGCAATGTCTCGGATTCTTTTAGATTTGAGGGCTTCGATTAGTCGAGGTTTATCTAGGGAATTAATATTACCATGCCCTAATTTTCCACCTTCACCTTCACCCCACGAGAATATTTTGCCATCTTGAGTCAATGCCAATGCGTGTTTACCTCCAGAATGAACAGCTACTTTTTTGATAACGTATTGACTTAGGAATGGAATTGGTTTAGGTTCTGATACATTATTATTATCTCCTAATCCCAATCTCCCATTAGTTCCTTCTCCACAAGCGTATAGTTTTCCTTCATAACTAACAATAAAAAGAGTCTTACTTCCTCCCGCTATGTGGATAGGTTTTAATTTTGATAATACCTCACTATACACTGGTAACTTGACTTTTGAACCTTTCAAACCACCCAACTGATCTTTGTCATTTAGGCCCCATACGTAAACTGCAGAGTGTTTCTGCAAATCCCCCGAACGTTGCGCTGACATCTGCTCCTGAACAATCTCCCAATCAGATTCCAAGAAAGATACAGACGTGGCTAGATGGTTGTCGTACATTTTTTTATAACCAATGATGTTGAGTGCATGAATTATGCAATCTATGCCACCACTTCGGCACTTTCTTATTGCAATTTCAATGCAGTTATAATATTCTTTAACATTCTGCAGCAATTTCACAGTTGTGTCTGTTTTTCGTATTGATACAGTTGCAAGTTCGAGCATACTACTAAATGTTTCACCGCCGCTAACAACTACCAATGATGGCATATAACTGTAATCTCGAGAACTTACTACTATCTTTAGAGAATGTATCAGAACATTTGGCCTCATTTCTAGTCTAATCCAATGTTTACCTGGTAAACATCCATGACTCTGCCAATATTCATTTGAACCGTCTACCAAATGCATAGCAGAAGTATCTCTCGATGACACACTTAAGGTACGAATACACTTATTCCACTCTTCAATTAAAGATGTATCTGAAAAGTCCTGTCTATGATATTTGCCAGGTTTGCCAGCATAAACAGCTGCCGAACCTGGTTCTGAAATACGATTAAACACATGCCGATGAGATCGTTTGGTATAGAAGCAGTTTTCACAAAGATTATAGTTTTCACAATATTTACATTCAAATTTTGGTCCTGAAATTGGTGATAAATGACAAGAATTGCAAGAAACAGCATGATGACAGGATGGAACTCTTTCCATTTCCGAGGCACATCCAGCCCAAGAATTTTGCTGCGGAAAGTCAATTGAAACGTCCTTTCCTCCATTGTGAATTCCAGTAACAATTCCTACAGAGTTGTGATCAATCGATCCCCACATATACTTTGGTTCTGTAACAGAGGGTTTCACTCTAACTTTGTCTCCAATTTTCAAAGCAATCGGTCCAGATAATGTCGGTGGGTAACCCAATAGTTCAATGTGAATAAATCGTACCCAGTAGGTTCCTGTTCTTTGCCAAGCTACTTTTACATTTAAATCATGCAATCCTTCACGGTCGACGTGAATAACATGTCCTACGTCTCCATGTTCCACTTCTTCATAACTCTTGCAGCAACGTACCAGCATACCCGTAATTATGTTATCACGTACGTACGTAGCATATTCATCAACCGATAAGAAATCAGAGCGCTTCATGTAAGTAGGAGCGGAAGAACAAGCATCTGGCATTGATGATGATTCCTCACCTTCATCACTGGTTGAATCGTCTGATTCGGAAGAATTATCCACACTCGAATCAGAATCTGATTCACTAAAGGTTGCATTTGGGTGTTCTAAAAGCCATCCTACCACGGTTTCTGGAGTAATATTACTTTCTGCCACATAAAGATTTTTAATAGCCATTTCAACATGTTTCTTGTGGAAACCCATTTCCACTAATTGTGGGACTAAAGGACATACTGGTGATTTATTCCTCTTACTGCTGCTTCTGCAATGTCTACGTTGACTCGATGTAAAGGAATTCATAGAACAATCGGAAGTGGGTGTTAATGGTTCTGAACCAGCAGGAGCGTGTCTTATTGGTTCGTGCTTTAGTTCAGATGCTAAATATTGTGAAATCATAAGAGCAGCCTTTTCCAATTCTTCATGCTTGAACATTGGTTTTAAAGGATGCGGCTTCGTTGCTCTAACCAGTAACTCTTGAAGAAGAGTTTTTCTTTCATTTTCTGTACGAGTAACAGAACACTTTAAAACTTGTCGCAATTTGTATTGGGATTCCATTAAAGCTGTTCCAGAATTCAAAGCAGCTAACTGTTGTTGTTGCATTCGTAAGATTGATGGATTTACAATTCCTGCAACTATCGGCATCCCTTCCGGACGTTTATCCATGGTATTTTGACCTAAAATTAAATAAGCCCACGAAGACTGTAAAGATTCAGACATTGGCATTTTCTCTAAATGAAACTTAACATTGACGGTGGATAAATCAACAAATGGAACTTTTACTTGTGCTCCAGTGTCATGCATCTGAACTATTACTTTTGTACTTTGAGTAAATCGATACACTGTTCCTAACTGGCTATCTACTTCAACTAATCCTCCAATTCTAGGACGAGAATCCAGACCACCAATTACAATTAAAGTCGCCATCACTATTTGTTGCAAAGGTAAACTATTTTCACCGCCATTTTCATTCATTTGAATATGAAATAATGGTCCATCGATAAGCAGATCAGAAGCTAATGCTAATTTCTCAGCAAGAAATGAATTCAGTACTTCATTCCAACCACGCATATTATGTAATGAACGAATTAAGGATATTAGTTCTTCTGATAATGTAGAACTATGAGAAGCCGTCAGAGAAATCCGACATTTGTCTGCATGTAATTCAATATTACCATCTGGTTCACATAATAAAGCCAATTGTCCTAGTAACTTGAATATCTTTTCTAGTAATGCATTAGTATCTGAATTATCTATAGGCCAGGAAGAAATAACAACAGCCAGCAATCTTGCAGCCATTATCCTCTGTCGTAAATTATCCCGATTTTCTTCTGCAATTAATTTCAGTAGAAAATTAACCCAGACGGGCGTACTAAGTGCTTCTCGAAGAACTTGAGTGTTTGCTATAGCTCGCAAAAGTCCCAAGGTGGCCCATGATTCGTGATGATCCCTCGCTAATTGAGATTGAGATCTCTGGTCGATTTTATTGGCCGTCAAGATAATCCCACGCAATGCTGATGTAAGAATCCTAATGGCTGAAGATTGTACTTTATTTGCCTCAATTCCACAAGACAGTAAAAGTACTCGAAGTAAAGTAATAGACGCAGTTTTTAAGCAGGTAGTTGGATGTACATCTGATCGTGGTTTTATAGTGTCATCTTTACTAACACCCTCTACTGGAGTATCTCCATCACTGTCACTTTCAGGTGGAGTTGGTCTTTCAGGTAATTTAAGATCATATTTTCCTTCTTTACCCATCCTGTATGAATTGGTTGTGCCATTATCCCATTTCACTCGAATCCATCCATCTATGTCGAGTTCACAAATTACTGTACCTTCTCCTGGCGGAGGGAAGTCTTGCTCACCCCACTTCCAATCAACACCTCGAACAACTCGTGTACCAACCTTCATCATTGCAGCCAACTCCGGACCAGTTAACTGTGCAGTCATTAATTTACTCTTGTGCATGGTATCCTCATAAATTGCGGTACATTCTTTATTCTTTTGAGAATCATCTTTTTGAATTGATGGTTCGATTTGTCGCAACAATGTCAACACGTTGGACAGCAATCCGGAATTTATAACCATTCCTATTTCATTGCCATGTTGGTAGTTAGTCAGCATTCCTAGAATGGTTAGTAAAAATCTTGCTCTTGGAAGTTTACGAAGCCAAGTGTAAGTTCCTTGATTTAGACTACTTTTACCACTTATCTTTGGTTTATTCGGTAATTCTGCTTGAATTATATAAGCTCGCAAAGCTTGAACTGCCCAAAGAGTGATTTTGGCTTCTGCGAGTATGACCTTTGCTTTGAGATATGGAGTAACAGACTGAATATTCGTTAAACAGTGTGGAATTCCACTGGTTAAAAATTTGTTTTCCCGGGTTAACCCTAACCAACCATTCAGCAGAGAATACTTTACAGATGTGATCAGCTGCTCTTTCAATAGAAGCTCTTGCATTATTGTAAGACCACGCTCTCGCATCTTTGCCCGCTGAATTTGACAATACATAGCTTTTCTCAAGGTTTCGACATCTGCACCGTCCTCAGATATAACAAAATTCACTATATTCATTGTCAAATCATTAGAATTTACTACTGTTGTTTTGAATTCAACATTATCAGTCCATTGACGGATCATGTTTCCCGATACTGATTCTTCAGACTTAGTTATTGCAGGAGACACTGGAGTCGATACTTTTGATACTTTATCCTCTTCAGATTTCGATTTAACCTTTGCATTTTGAATAGATACATTAACTAAATCTTCTGGTTTTCCCAGTGATTCTTTGGTCTTTCGTATATCATTCAAAACTGTTTGAACAGCACGTTTAAACTTTGGAACAGTATATAATAATTTTAATTCTTCTAAACCTTTAACTTCATGACTAACAGCGGACCGTACCTCGTACAGTAAAAATCGGCACTTCTCCTGTGCAGGTGCACATACCTCCTTGTAACTCCTGTTCTGCTGTTGTCTAATCCTTATTAAATTTAATTTCGTTTGATTTATGACTTGTACGATTTCGCTCAGAGGTTTTGTTAATTTAACATTACCTTCAGAAAGTTCTTTCTCTACCAAAGCTACTGTTTGGTATCCAAGTGCTTGATGTTTAATAACTACCGCCATTAGTAATCTACCAATTTCCTCGATAGGATGATCAACTGCAAAATCTACATGAGATAAAAGATTATTGCCTTTACAATATCTATCCACGATTGTTAGAAAAGCCTGAAGATGCACGTCATTTTTATGATATTCCGCTAAAGATTGTATAAATTGGGTAATTCTTTCTTCTGTAATTTTATGCGTGTCTTCTTTATATCTCATTGGTACTTGTGCTTCTGTTGGAGAATTAGCTGCAGTGGAATTGTTACTTCTTGCTTCCCCTTTTTCTTCTTCATACGGATTTGGAGGTTGTAATATTTGTAAGCCGCCTTTGAGAAAATTCGCGTCCAGCCATGGTCCCGCTTCAATTTCTGCAGATTGCAATGTTAAACTCTGACGTAATCTGTAAGCATGCAATCCTAGTAAAAAACTCAGAGACCTTTCTGCGTCCAGAAATGTGGAACTCACTTCAATAGCTTCACTTATAAACCTAGTGCTTTCAGTTTTTGGTTGGCAATAATGCCCAATAAAGCATGACTCCATTAATCCAAGCCAAGAACCCTGTGTAGTTCCAGATAATGCAGCACTTGGATCATTGTTCATTATCCGATTTAACATTTCCATCATATTAACACCATTGCCTTCACATCGCAAATCTTGCACATCGTACACTTTGTTGTTGATAACGATCCACAATCCACCATCTCGATTGTGGTTTTCCAAATCTGCCCATCTAATTACGGATGGTTCGTCTTGTGAAGTAATTTTGCTTCCGTGCTGTGGAGCGATAATCCCTGGCCATGATAAATCATCAGCATCATTTTTATCAATGCCTGGTGACAAAGCATTGAACCTATCTAAAGCATTAAGCACGGGTGATAAAACTTCCATCCAGTTCATACTGGGCAGTAACATTGGATAATCCAATTGCAACAAAATCAGACAAACAATTAATTCTGGTATCAACACGCTACTAATATCTCTTTTCAAGATAGTAGCTATCGTAGCAAAGTATTTGCTAACAGTGCCTAGTTCAGTTGCAATAGGAAGTATTTCTGTCACATGATTACAAATCTGACAAATATACTTTCTTAGTAGACTTTCTGCGCCAAGGATATCCTGTTCTCGAGGATCTTCCGCACTTCGCGTGCTGATACAATGAAGCATCTGTGAAATTAGCAATCTTTGAAAACGTTGGAGGAAACTTAAACTGGGTGAATCTTCCAATTTCTGATATTCTTCAATTTTGTTGGTTTGTTGAATGGCCTGTAGCCTTGCCTGTGTAATACAGATTCCATTTCTAATGAGCTGTTTAACTAACTGCAACAATGAAATCGTAGAACCCCCATGTTTTTCTGAATTAAGTTTACGTCCTTGTTTGCTTTCAGTAGATTTGATGTTGGTTTCTGATGAGGAAAATTCTATATCATCTGCTGAATCCGATCTCTCGGCTTCTATTGCTGCCATTAATGCATGCTCCAAACCTCCATCTACCATCAAACTGGATACCAATAGGTCTGCCATAAACTGTCGTCCTTTATTCGTATTCGGTTGTTCTGAGTTATTTGAACTAGGTAAAAAACCAGATAAGGTTTTAGCTCTTTCGTTTGCTGTGGGAAGTAAGATGCTCCAGCCCGTTTGTAGTACAGCTTGGGCCGCTTCTTGTATCGTAGCTAAGATTCCACTACTACTGGCTAAATTTACACATCGTTGTTTTAAGCTATTTAGCAATGGTGTGGAACCCAGTCCAACACTCTTACTATCCATATCATGTGTGATCATAGCATGAAATTGCAACCGTAATAAATTTAGTGCTGACACGATCGAACATTCACGATCTTGAGTTGGAGGTCGTGTCTTTGGTAAACCCTCACAAGATTTGGCCAGTAACGTGTCCAGCAATTTGAACGTTTCTTCGCACACGTCAACCACAAAGGCAACTCTGCTGGCTACTGTCCAAGAGGAAACGGACCAAACTATGCTCTGTGCGGCAGGACCGGTACAAATACCAATAACACTTTTATCGACTAGCGACTGACATTGCATAGGTTCTGGCACTGTGCTATTAAACAATGGGTCGACTTGTCCACAATCATTTCTACCCCATCCGTACACAACACCATTTTCTGTTAAAGCCAACACGTGAACACCACCTACTGCCAAGTTTTCCACTTTTTTGTTTTTTAAACCTTCTACTAGCATCGGATACCTTACATGATCTTCATTACCGTGGCCCAATCTGTACGAGTTTCCCTTTCCCCAAGTGTAAAGTAAGCCTTGATCTGTGATGGCTGCCGAAAACTGATATCCACAATACACTTTAGTTACGCTAATGTTTAGCAGTTTCAGCTTTTCTACTATTTTTGGTACTTTTGAATTATCCGAACCGCCGTTACCAAGCTTGCCATAATCTCCATCTCCCCAAGAGTATACTAGACCTGTTGCTGTAACGCATAATGTATGTGCATCACCACCTCCACAGGCCACATGAACTACCTTATGGCCACTCAATGCGCTGACTAAAGTTGGTACCGCAACGTCGTCGCATGTGCCGTGGCCTAACCGACCGTATGACCCATGACCCCAAGTGTATAACTCACCAATGGATGTTACTGCTGCAGAATAATGATTACCACAGGCAATGTAGCATACATCCTTTCCTAATAAAACTTCAATTATTTTCGGTTCGTCATAACTAACGCTATCTCCATGACCTAAACGCCCACCTACACCATTTCCCCATGAGTAAACGGTGCCATTTTCTGTAAGAGCTAGGAAGTGTTTACCATCAGCATGAGATGCTATCATACTAACTGGTTCATCTGAAAAACCATATATGCGTTGCGGGCACTGTTTCTCAGAGCCATAATGCATCATGTAGACTTGTCCACTCAGTGACAGAATCATCAAAGCCTTCTCTGTGCAAATCATCTGTTTAACTCCAAGTTCTGCAATCGCATCAGTATAGTATCGAGGAGTACCACAACCGAATTTTACTCCTCCCCATATAATAATCTCTTGCGTTGCACGCACTTGTCCTTTATAAGAAAGTTCAGTTGCCACAGGCGGTAGTAAAGGGCGTGCTAGTCGGTTTAAATGACACATTATAATAACAGCTGCTTTACGCAAATCTATTGCCATTGTATCATCTTCGGGGATGTGCAAGAATTTTAGTAATACTTCGCAAGGTCCAGGAGACGGGTTGTGGTCAGAACGCCGTAACTTCTGCGCATTTATCGAACCAAAGCGTCGAAGTAGTGGTACGAGGGGTGCAGAATTGCCTGGCGGCATTTCTCGGTTATCTTCACTTTTAGATTTACAACTAAGTTGTAGTAATAGGATCACAGAGTCAAGGATGCTGGAAAGAGTACCTCGCTGAGTCGCAAGTTCTAGAAGGAGGCAGAGAGCAGTATGCTGATCTGCAACTGGTACGGAACACCAGGATCTACCGGCGATTACATCACTGGAAGAAGTAGTTAGATTATCTTCAGCAAGTTATATGTATAACATGATAATATATATAATACGAAAGTATTTGATGTATAAATTTGCATTTATTTATTCAGTTACTCTTTGATACCGTTGCGTTTCTTCCCATGTAGCAAACTATACTTTTTGTTACAAGTGCATAATATAGTTATGTTGTAGATAAAAGTTACGAGCAAAGCGAGTTAACGCGGTTAGTGGGGTGGCAGAGGCCACTGATTATTTTAAAATTCTTTTAAAATGTAAAAAAAAGTATTTTTAGTAAATAATAAACGTATATTTTGTATCATTTTTTACGTGATTCATATTACTTATTAACCAAACGAATAATTGTATTATTTTTTAGTAAAGATGTTTCTTAAAAATATGAAGAGAAATATATAATTTATAGTTTATTAAATAAATTATATAATTGAAAGTTATCAATAAAAATTTACCCAGTGACGACTTGATGCAAAAATTTTGCAGATCTTTCAACGACTTCTAACCAAACATGTGATACATTTTCATCCAACAGTGTGGCTTCTGGTAGAGACTGAAGCGCTTCCAAAGATTCTGTTAGTAGTTCACTGCAAAAATCTATATCCTCTCCTGATCTCCAAGCTCGTCTCAAGTAAGCAAATGAAAAGTTCAATGCTGCACGGGAGCCTACTCTGGCTAAGCCAATGGTAGCCTTTTCACAAGGTTTAATGCTATAAAAGAAGAAAATATCGTTACTTTTCTATCTAATTCTTTTACTTTTATTCTTTCAATAAGTAAAACTACTCTAATAAAGTAACTAATAGTGTCTACAATTAACAAAAATCACCATACATTTTTTGTTCTTTTGTTAAAACTTTAACAGTAGGCGGCGTTTCATTGGTTTCGCAATTTTTGTACCGAGATAAAGCTGTGAAATAACGTTTGGCAATTATTAATCGTTGTTGCAGTCGTGTGGCTGATAGTGTACTATTGCCTATTTCTTGACACAAATTTTTTTGTTCCTTTATCAAATTATCAATACAAGCTGATAGGTCTTCCGGAGCTAAATAAAAATAAATATATGTATTAGTTTAATGTACAAGTCAAATTAATCAAATATTGTTTTAAGAATGTTTATACTAACGAGGTTGAGGTCCCCAAGACCAAGTATCAATAACATTAGGTGCTGAAATGTGATTTTCAATCAAAGCTGCTGTTCTGGTAGCTTCTTCTTCGTCCAATTTTTGACATGGTCCACAATTGCAGCCACTTTGAGGTCCACATATTCCATCACAGCATAAGCATGATAATATTTTTAAACTGCAATAATAATGACCACTCTTTCCTAAAAACAAAATTATTTATTTACAATGAATATTCATTACATTATAAATCACATACAAATCTATTTTCCTTTTGAAATAAAAAAATTATTATAATATCAAATTAACAATAGAAAGTTTGTTATTTTATATTACTTTCATAACAATATGACGTAATGATATTAATGTTTTATATATTATTATTTTTAAACTTCATCTCATAATATAATCTTAAAATATTACCTTTTTTAGCTATCACTCCAGCCGAGTTGATAATCCCATCACTGAATGAACCTATTATTTCACCATCTCTAATCATTTCATTCCATAATTCTGACAATCCATCTTGGCTTAAAAATCGATGTAAATCTGTTTTTAGCCATTTAGTATCTAATCGTATCTCTGGCCTGACAATGATAGCTCCTTGATTGTTCATTATTCAATTCTATTTACAGAACAGTAATAGATATTTAGTTATAATAGTTTAATATTTTGAATTTAACAAACAACTCTCACTTTCTCATAAAGGACAAAAATTAAAAATATATACACAAATATTGATATTTGTACTTAAAGGTCAAAATGACAATTCCCTATTCCATATTGAAACATGAAAATTCGTTGTTAAATAATTTTCACCCCATTCAAAACAGTTTACTTTGACTTTACAATGTTTATTTTTAATTATAAACAAATGTTTTTTCTTTCATTAGATATAGGGAACATCAAATACTGTCAAACTTTTATCTTCTTTAAAATCACGAACATAATGGTTTTAAAAGAAATATAAAAGTGTAATGATATCAGATGGTAATTCTCAATCATTAATAATAACAAATTTGTGGTAAAGTTCATCCGAATGTAAATTAGGTTATATAAATAAAAAAAAAGGAAAAGAAAAATGGGAGTCCGAGGATCGTAGTAAATACTTGCGTGATGATTCGTGGCTCTTCACGTCAATAACTTAACCTTATTGAATTCAATTATGACAAATGTTTCTCACTGACAATTCATTCAGTTGCTGTCAACATCGTACTGCCTGTTGTTGACATATCGGAGATTATTGTTCCTTTCGTTAAGCTGTTATCACAACCATCAAAATTGATGATAAGTAAAAATGCTGAAGCACGAAACGACCAATGACGGAGCATTGCCGAGCGCGCGAAAGTTACTTTAACTTTGAATTATAATCTTTTTAATATTCTTTTTATAAAAATATCTGTTGGATCTTAAGATGAAATTGTTTTGTTCTATTTTAAAACAAATCAAGGAACGATTATGAGTTATATTTCTTAACAGAAAATACATAAATAAATAATATAACTAAAGAAAGAAATATTGAACAAAATAAATTTACTGCTAAAATATGCTTACAGTAAATAAAGGTTGAAATATTATTAATTGAAAATACATCAGTTTTATGATAAATGCTTAATTATTGACTTTAAATTTACATTAAAATAAACATGATAACTAGTAAAATCTATATAATTTTTCAATAAAGGTTTCAATAAAAACTTATTAAGAATTATATTTATATTACACATATTATACGTATTAAGTTTATTTTGTTAAGTAGTAATGCAAACAAATAAACAGAGGTAAAGATGAAAGGAGAACATGTTTATCGTTCAGATATTATTTATTGAGCACAGGTTAACATTCTGCATTAATTTCATTGTATTTTTATCAATAAAAACTTTCGGCACAGGATATAAACTGGAATACAATAATTATAGTGTCAATCGTAAATTTTCAGGCACTAATTGTTCTCGTGTGGGAAGGAATTAGAATATACACATGGAATGCTAGAAAAATGAGGAAATAAAGTGCGTTACTTCATTTCAAGACGATTCCAAAATGCGTGGCTTTGAGTTCGAAAAACGCGAACAACGTTCGATCACAAATTGTTATATTCATTTTCTGAACTGTCACCTTTCATTTTCAGCGAGATAATAACATTTCGATGATGATTTGTCATTCGGAATTTCGCGAATTACTTTCATCGATCTCCAAACCTGACCGGAGAATATGATAATAATAAGAGTGAAGAAGAAACAATGGTAAGAAACGGTCAAAGTTGAATTACACACGTATCTTTGTACAATGTGATATCTTACATATGAAGATGCAAATACATTCTTTATTTATATGTATATATATACAAAATCAAAAAGATTTCTATTCGATAAAATGACGAATCGCAAAGCTCGTATCTCAGCCCCCTTCGTAGTCCGAGAGAAAGAAAACCGTTCATTCTAATAAAAAGAGCAGGCGAAAAGTTATAAAATAATTTCTTACTCACATTCAGTATTAAAGTTTTCAATCGAAAGATATTTTCCGAGGATATTATGATTATAATAAATTAAAAAAGAATATGTAAAATGATTAGACTAGAAAACATTAAATTATTTTAGAGACTGTATAGCAGATTAAATTTATTGTTAAAACTGCTTTGAAAAAGGGGGAATCAAATGGAATTGGATCTATCGAAAAGTGAAAGATTCTATGTCAGAAAGGATAAAAAAAGTTCAAGTTTGAACATCTTGAATATAAAAAATTTCATTTTTCCATAGTATTAATTCCTTTCCATTCCACATTTTATTACACAGTAAAGTTGAAAAAAAATGGTAACGACTCCTCTTTGTCATTAATCTATGCCTAAAAAAGTATATTACAATTTAGATAATGAGTGAGAAATCACCTTAACATTCATGAGACGCAAAAATTGATTTATAAAAAAACGTGCGATCAAACTTACCATGCAAATCTTATGCAAATGCAAGTCTTATTTACACATTTACGCTAATTCTGATAAAAAATCGCTATAAAAAAGTTATATCGTTAAATAATGTTAGTAATGATAAATACAGTCGGAGCCCTAAGACTTTACTTGAGTCGTTACAAGCTAAGTTCGTGATGTACGAGATGAAATTCAAGCAATCGGAAATACGATTCGTTTTTTAATTCATTATTCGTCTGCTAAAATAATCGTTTTTACTTTTACGTTCGTTTCGATCTCGAGGGAACGGAACTTGAAATTGAGGTAGAGTTATCACGAAGACAAAACATTCTTTTGGCCCGAACAAAAAAGAAAATATTTTTCATCCATTGACTTCCTCGATTCGCACTTCGGTTCCCTCGAGATTGGCATTGGAAAGCACGTATCACATCTATCTCATTTTCGTTTTGCTTTCAATTTCTGCTTGTACACGAAACGTTTCCCGCATTGTACAAAAAGTCGTGGATGGAAGTCAGCAAAAAGTATCGTTCTGCGATGACAAAAATACGCGCCGATTAAGCTATTTAATTGGACGAAAAAGCATCTGAGTTCAACCAGTCTGCGAAATGTGAAATTAACGTGGAAACAAGCGTTCGTGCGACATATGCTTTTGTCTTTTTACGTTTTCGTCGAGGTTTTCACATTTCCACGAGTACAATAACAACAGCGACTTATTATTTCAGGACGCAATGGGACTCTAGATTGTCTTTTTAACGATCCTAATTACAAAAATAGTTACACGCGAAACCCTAAGAATGTCGGTGTACATCTTTCTCCTCTTCCTCGTTCTTTTCTCGTTTTGTTTTTGTTTCTTTTTTTATTATTTCTTTATCTTTTTTTCTTTTCTTTTACTTTTGCGACGTTAAGTACAGGCGGTTTAAGTATGTGAGTTGCCGGTTTTGCTTCACTTCGGAACCAAAAAAGAAGACAAATGCAATCGCGATTAAAATGATACGACTCCTCTTTGGACAGCTAAAAAGACTCCGATTTAAAAAACGGTTGCGTTACTTTTCTCTTTTAAGAAACTATGCTATCAAATCTTGTTACAAAACTGCAAAAAATGCTATACAAAAGTTTGCGCGTTTGGTAATACGATTGGCACGTGTTCACCAACGAATTCTACTTACTTTTACTCGCTAAATGTCGTTTGTTATAAGTAAACGAAAAAAAAATTATATATAAACATATATATATTTCAAAATTTTTTTAACGTTTTCTCGATCGACTTCCGTATGAACATTTGTTATAAAATAACTTAGGTACAAAAACATCGAAGCGAAATAATACATGACGCGTACAAAATTCAAATCACATATCTTGTGCCTGTACCACACTTAAAATTAATAGTAACAGTGCTAACTGCGAAGAATCCTGAACAAATGTCTTTTCTCGAATAATGCGTGTTTGTTTCGCGGATTAATCACAGTGTCAAATACTTTGATTAGACTGCTATCATTCTTTGGAAAAACGTTCAACACTGCACACACGACTTATTTAAATATAATTTATGGAAAGACAAGATGCGTAAGAAAATATATTTGTAAATGTATTTAGGCTCGCTTCATTGGCAGAAGAGTGTACAATCTATTACAACAGGAAGATTGCAACTTTACGTTCGTTACGCTTGATCAATTAATATTCGTCCCTGTATGAAGTTATTTATTACAGTACTATCAATCATTATAGACATATTATAGTTTAAAATGATGCCCGAATAAATAGCAAACATATTATAGAAAAGAATATTCACAAATTCAATATAAAAAAAATGACCTTGCTGCAGTATGCGAGAGTCGGTCAAAGGCAGTTTACTTGGAATAGTAGCGACAATAATAACAATAATAAAATTATTAACAATTAGTATGGTACATTAAAAAGAATTTCATTATTCGATTAAAGTGAGTAAGAAATTGATTGATCAAGAGCAACGCCACCTGTCCCGTCGCAACGTAACCATTCCGCTTGTCAAAAAGCACGCGTGTCTTTGCGAAAGGAAATTGTAAAGAAAGTCGCGACACAATACAATTATAAGGTTCTCTCCGCAGGCTCACAAAACTGAACGCAGCGACAAGTACAACTAACGCGTTTATCGTTAAACATCACAGGAGCGAACGGATTCCCTTGAAACAGTCGCGATTGAGAATTAGAGATAACTCTAAAAGAGAAATATTTGTCTATGATAAGTGAAGCTCGCGTCGAGATGTCGCTCATGCGTTAATTTTAAAAAGTCTCTAGACTAAAACAACGATGATATGACAAAATTTCCTACCGAGGAATCACAAGGCAAAGCGAACGATGTTCGTCAGTTCGTTTCATTTTTGTTAAATGAACCAAATATTATAAATTTCAGAATACACGACGGTTAATAATTAAATTTTCTTTTGTTGAATTTTTCGATCAATTTGTTTACAACAGACAAAATATATTTTGTTACCATTTATGAAACAAAATTATTTTGTTAATTCAATAGAATATTTTGTTTATTTAACACATTCTTTTAGTGCGTATTAACTGTGTGTATTGTTAGTATGTATTTCTATCGACTTCAGAACAATTCTGTAATTTGATTTATAAGTTCAACTATAAATTAAGATAGAAGCGTTAAAAGTATATTGGTAAATATGTACTTCCCACACCTCAAATGTATTTTTTCCGTATTCGCCGAAAATATAAAACCGGCAAAGCCAGGTGGGGATGTTCAAGAAGCCGCGACTCGGATCACGTGGTACTCGGTCAACTTGACCCAAGACCGCGGAATAAGAACACCCCAGACACCGGGGGCTTTCCGAGGCGGGTTTTCTCCCATGCGGTTTCCCCGCCTTATAGGCCTAGGCCTGGGCAAATGCGGAAAAAACCTTAAGAAAGGAAGGAAAAAGGAAAAAGTAGTAGAGACCCAAAGTGTTCAGGGTTGAATGCCCCCACTGTAAGTTCCCAGGCTACACTAGGCTGAGCGTAATGGGTAATTAAATAAAAAATATAAAACCGGCAAAGAAAGTAAAAACAAACTTTTATTTTCTTTTTAAATAAAGACTCGCAATTAATAGATTGCTGTTATAAATTTTTTAAAATATTTCATTACCATATTATTCAATTAGATGAAGATAGAATATATTTTATTCTCTAATATATTATAAAAGTTGTAGTGATAGAAAATTGTTTGTAAAAGTTTAGTTTTAATTTAAAAATTGATTAAATAACATGAATATAAAATGTTACACCTAGAATTAATGAACTGTCAAATCCCTAGATTTTATATAAACACTTTCGGCATTGATGTTACCTACAAGTATATTTTTATTCTTTCATAGTAATTATAAGATAAGATAACTTTATTCAGGTAACCTTCTAACAATTGTGCAATAATGCTCAGTCTTTTAACTATTATTTACAAATAAAATTGTATTAGATCGCAGTAATGGAAAATGTTATCAAAATTAAAGCTATTATATTTTGTCTACAATGAAAAGAGTTACAAATGATTGCTATGATTATTATTATATTACTGGAATCATAGAATTATTGCATGTTACCTAAAAAGAATTTCATATAAAAAAAAACTATATATAAGTTGATATATACAAAACTCATTAACATCGCAACCTTCAACTAGTCCCAATATTGAGAAAAAAGAATTACGAAATTGTTCAAAACCGATAAAATTGAACAACTACTTACTTTCCTAGATATCCGCTATTATTTTATAATTATTTACTTATTTCGTCGCTTTTCCTTGCTTTTTCCCCCACGCTGTCTACAAACACAACAAGATTTTGCTAAAAAGTTCGCTAAGCAAAGTCTCGGCTTATCCCGCGAGCATTGTTTTTCTTTTTCGTTTTGAGTAGAAAAATTTGTTCGCGGAGCTCTCGCGCCACTTATCTTTCTTCAGTTGCACCAGATTGGTCATTCGCGGTCTACGACAAGATAGCGATACTTCGCCTTGGTCCACCGAGACACACGTTGTCCAGACTGGACCATTTTTTAATGCCGTTCCGCAGCACTTCAGCAGTGATTTTATCTTCGTAAACACGGGACATCGCCTCGAGTTTCTGCGCCTTTTCTTTGTTCAGGGGCTCGGTTGGAAACGAAAGTTCGTTCGTTTCTGCGAGCGTTCGGAGATCAAAGTAGTACTTCGCGTACACACTTGAAGTCACATTTATGTTGAACTGGAGCATTTCTAAAAACTGCCTTTCCAGTTCGTTCCTGCGAACATTTAAATAAAATGCTACATACATTTTTTTCTATATTCCTTTTAATAACTAATTTCCAAATTATCTTGGTAATTATTAACTGAAATAAGGACTATTAAAATTGTTTTTGTAATATGTAATATATATAATCCTCACGAATATACATGGAAGAAAGAAATTATTTACCATTCTTCGACTTCTCAAATGTTGAATTAAATAGAAACGTATATTTTGTAAAACAATGAGTGAGAAATTAGTTCAAAATAGAATTAATATTATTTTTAATCGGTTAACTTTCTATTTTAAAATGACGGATATGCTAGCATTCTGAATAAATCTTAAATAATTATTTAAATATATTTAAATCATTTGAATAAATTTTAGAGAGATTTAGAAAAACCGGATCCAACAAATGCAAAGTAGTTTCACATTTTCTTTTCAATTGGAAATGCTTTTTGTTAGCGACAAACCATACATACATGTCTTCCACAGTAATGTCTTTTAAAATTTGACAATAATCAACGTTCCAAACAGCCTGGTCGTCCCAAACTTTGGATGCCAATAAAATTGCTCCAAGGACGATTCTTTTCCAATTAGCAGGAGTTATGTCTATCTCAGCATAAGTGAGAAGCCGTTCAAGATAGACTAAAGTTATAATCGCGCATTCCGCTGTCAGTTGGGCGGCATTGAAAAGATTCCTCACGAATTTATAAATCTGCTTGTGCTCAGGATTATTTTTATCATAATTATCTGGCACAGGATCTCTCTGCGAATAAATTACTTATTATTATTCTTAACAATTAGTGGATACGATAGCCTCGTTAACAAATATTACAATTTTAATAAATTTAGGCCATTGTTAATAACACAACATAAAGTGAGTTACTAGATTCTATTATTCACAATTTTATGATTGGTACAATATTTAAATATTAACCAACATCTTTTTTATTTCAATTAGCATTTTTGATTAAATTTAGCCCATTTTTTATGTATAAAAATGTCATTGATGTTATGTGCACATACAAAATTATAATTTATTGATCTTTCATTTGTCTTGCTTTCCAACTAAAAATGAATATTAAATAACATTATTACCGTTAAAGGATGCAGTTTCTCATCAAATATGTCGATCTGCCTCTGAGAGGTTCTATTTCTGATATGATAATAGATAGCTAATGCTACACATTTAACTGTATTTTTAAGATTAGGTTGTGATACGGTGCTGTCATCTAGGAATATCGTGCTACAACTGCTGCTCTTCTTCAAAGGCCTTGTATCAGCTATTTGATGCTGACTCTTTTTCCGCACCATGCCGTCTGAAAAATTCACATTTCATCCTATTACTTCCTGTTCAATTTCCTAGTCGATTGAAATAATAATTAAGTTAAAGTTAATTTTTGATGCCCATTGGAAGCTCGCTCCCTTCTTTTGGAACCTGCCATAATTAGATTAATTTCTTACAATGTAATAATAGTATGAAATAAAATAGTGATATTTAAATAATTTATTTTAATTATTTAAACACGTTTTTTTCAAAGACAATTCAAATTTTTGAAAATAAACTTTTATGTATTCAAAAGATAAAATTTTAAATATCGATAAATTTAATATCTGCAGGTAGAGTGTAAAATAAATAATAATAAACCGTTTTTAGTAATAAGATGTTATCAATAATTTGACCACATTTATCAGATAACTGACCAGGCATTTAACCGGTTTTAACGCCTAGCTTTTGCAAGAGTTGTACAGCAATAAACTGTGACTTTGTATTAAGCGATGAAAGTACTGCACATTTAAATTAAATGCAATTATGAAGAAAATATTATAATTTCCCAATTATTACTTTTAGTTAAAAATCCAATATATATATATGAATATATTTGGGATCTAATATTGTCATTAAACATTTTGACAAATTTACATAAAAAATTAAAAATTACAAATTTGAAAAATTTTGAACTCGTGACTTTATAAAATGTTTCACAATTCATATCCTATGTAAATATTTGTTATTATAAAAATATTAAAAAAACTTATTGTTATTGATAAAAATGTTTGGTAAAAATACTTTTCCAAATTATAAAATAAATGTTTTACATTACTTTTAATCTTACAATGAATAATATTTTGAATAAATTGAATAAACAGTTAATAATTCTTTGTTTGTGATAAAATAAATAGATAAAAATTTTTTTTGTTTTCAATCTTGTTAATAGTAATATATTTTTAAGTATAAAATATTTATTATTGTTTCACTGTTCTTTGTTACATCCTATATGTTTTATTATGCATAATTTTTCAATTCTATTAATAATAAAACCAAATATGTAAATGCAAATGTAAATCACAATGTTTCATTGTATTATACATCTATAAAAGAATGTTATAGGGAAAGCAATGATAAGTGAACAAAATATTTACATTTAACTTTTCAAGGATGAAAGATAATGTAAATAACAGTAATCCATGAAAAATATATCTCTTTAATCTTAACACTATAGCTATTTTTTTTTCTTTGCATGAAAAGAAACTTTGATACAATTAATTATGAATAATAAAATTAACATAAATTGTAATTTTTTTTTAAATAGATATCATTTCAAAATTGTGTACATTATTAAAATGTATATTTTATCAAACTGAAAACATTTTATAAAGTTTAATACAGAAATTGGATTATATAACATAATATGCCAATTATAAGCATACTTGTAATGGATAAAAAAACTTGTCGTAACACATTACACAATATGCAAATTGTTAAATGATTCTTGTATTTTTTTAGTATTTAACTAACATACAATTCTTCATATATAATTGAACAATAAACTTAGTATAAATTTAACAATAAATTTATCTTTTTATTTCGATATTTTTTGATATAAGTAAAAGAAATATTTTATAATGTTTTAAACTTATCGATATAATTTATCTAAAATTATCAATTTTTTGTTATTTATTATATATATATATATTTATTATATATATATTTAATGTATTGCTATAAATGCAAACTGCGTATTTTTAACAATAGGATAATTTAATTACTATAAAATTTAATATTAGAAAGGTTAAATATACTTAGTATAAATAAATTAAATATAATTAAGAACATAGAAATTTTCAGCAAAATGTCTTCAATCCCATTAAAATTTATTAGATTGACCAAATATTACCTCAGGGTACTTTCAACTTGAATTTACAGTTGACAAATATTAATTTTCAAATAGAATTATATAAAAACCTCTAAAATTATATTCAGACTAAATAATATTAGAGATAAATTCACGAACATTATTGTTAAAATATACAGTTAAAAATAACATAGCAAAATATTATAAATTGTACCTGAAAAATATAAACTTAGAAATTGCAAACAATTAAAAATAGCAGTGCTCCACTTTTGTTTATTTAACTTGAAAGATATTTCTGTTTGTTTATAAAAATAATAGCAGAAACCTGTTAAATTATTTAACTTGAACAATAGTTATACAATTTCGAATTACTTTTCCATTGTTATAGGCAAAAGATAATTCTTTGAGTCAAACCAAGAAATCATACATTTCTTATGCAAAAATACAATCATTATTTAGATACAAATTTAATTTAAATATATGATATAACAGAATAAAAAAAACATTGATACAAGAAATATTGTCTAAAAAAAATACACAAAGAAATTCGTAAACTAAATTATTTCATTATTTGTTGTTATTGGTCTTCCTAGAATATGTTTAATCTAACAGAATATAATATTAATTTTAATTAAATTCCTCTAATTAGTTTATCATTATCAAATGGTAAACTAACTCATCTTTTAACAATGATATTATTCCCAATCACCAAAAATTAATTTTGATTCAAAAAAGACAGATAAATAGGAACAATATAGTACAATCATTTGTAATTCATTTGTAATTCATTTGTTTCCAAAATCTCTAAATTTTTTATGAATCATTGTTTTAGATATTAACCATTATAGTTTTTGTCTTAATCAGAAGTACTATCTATTATTTACTTTGTTATTAAGAAATACTTTTCCGCATAAGAAAAACTAATAAATTGCAGAAAATATCTGTATAATACTGATATACCGAATCAACATTTTGAACAATGTTTACACGTATTTATTAATGGGAATATTTTCATAATTTTCAATGAACATTTGAGCCCGATATCTATTACCATATACATAAGTCATTAAAACCAATATCACATTAGCAGCAATATTTTATTAAAAGCCAATATCCTGGGATAAATTTAAACCAACGTGGGAATAAATCATAATCAATAAGGCGTGCAAGAAATGATTTATCATTGGAAATATCGTTACAACCCACAGTGTCAAGTCTGAATGGATAATATCACCCTTCACATCCTTCCTTAACTGACACCAGTTAAAGTCATTAAAAAGGATTAACGAAACTAACAAACGACTGACAATAAGTATCTAAAAGGGTTGTGCAATATTTCATCAAGTGTAAGAGACAACCTGATCGATTTCCTCGTTCGGGGAAATAACAATAAATAACAGAGAAGAATGCTCGCGGGTGCTAAGCGCGTTGGCACGTGAAGTACGGCACGGATACTTACTCTCGATTGCCTGTTTGGAGCGTTCCATGAAAAGTGTACCGGCGCACGGGTGGAGCGACGGATCAGAATCCCAATCCTCGGGTTCGCGTTCGCTAATGTGCTGCAAGTTGTTGACGCTGAGCTCGGCTTCGAGGCGCATATTCGGTATTTTATACGCATCCTTTTGTCCGGGCGGGCAATCCTTATCGCGCGCCCGCTCGAACGTTGGACTCGAGTAGGCGCAGCAGCTGCACTTGTTGCCCATGGTGAACGCGCGCGATCGGCGGTGAGGTCAGACTAACAACTCAGCCGTTGTCATATCCGGCAGTGACTGGTCGCCACTTGAGCTGCCTCGTGCGCACCCGTCGGTGAGTCGTCGTCGTCGTCGTCGTCGCCACTGGGCTGGGCGCGCGCCTCTCAAATCTCGGCGTTCGCGTGCGACCAGCGTCGTTGCCGACGCATCATCGCCTTTATCGGCGACCACGGCTACTCAACGGCTCGCGGCACCGCGCTCCGCCGACCTGCATTTCCGTGTCGCCGTAACAACACATGCGCGCCCTGGCCGACGCGCACGAACCAACACTCGCGAGGTTCACTTACGCGCACTTACGCGCACTTATGCGCCCAGTGCGACGGCGCTGTTGGGCGGTGTGCTCACGCAGCCCAGCCGACATTACCAACCTAGTTAGATGGGGTGCTTAACTAGTGTCTTGAAACTCGCTTCTAGGGAATTTTTTATTAAATTATTGTACACCCAGTCTCTATAGAAGATGGGACAAGCGAATTTGTCAGTGAGAGCATTTAAGTTGGCAGTCCTGATGACAGAGACAAACTGACTCCGCGCGAGGGACAAAGAAACACTACGTTTTTAC